>CAUYQU010095176.1:0-146739 GCA_963574635.1 Cheracebus regulus | reverse complement strand
CCGTCTCTACTAAAGATACAAAAAATTAGCCAGGCATGGTGGTACACACCTGTAGTCCCAGCAACTTGAGGGGCTGAGGCAGGAGAATCACTTGAACCTGGAGGCAGAGGCTGCAGTGAGTCAAGATCACACCATTGCACTCTAACCTGGGTGACAGGGCAAGACTCCTTCGCAAAGAAAAAAAAAAAACCGTGATTCTTAGCTAGAATTGTTAACTAAATGGAATTCATATTGGAAAACATAAGAGGAAAAAAAATGCATTACTTTAGCACACTTTCTGGTTACCATGTGACCAAGTAGAGTTCCACTGATGAATTACTAACAGAAAGTGTACTGGATGCCCAACTTCCTTTTCTGTGGACTTCATGAAAACTAGTTGTTTTCTTTGGAACTGATGGGGTTTATTTATTTATTTATCTATTTTGTGGCAAGTAAGTTAAATATTATGCATCAGTAACATATATAGGTAAGGTAGTAAGATGATTCCAGAATTTCTTAATAAGTTTTTCCTCTAAGAGTAAAACAATAAAACCAACACATTAAACTAGTTGTGTATCATGTTTCCTTAAAGTAAGTATTTTTAAGTAGAGAAAAAAATTTAGTAATGGATTTTGTTACTGCTAGATCTGAATTTGAATCCTAGTTGCAAGCTATGTAACACTGAGTGAGATTCTGATCTCACTTTTCTGTAAAATCTTCATAACAATATATTTCAAGTCCATAGTAAAGGGTCTGGCTCAGGGAAAAAATGGTGATAATTCATTTCAAAGAAAGTAATTACCTTATTAAGAGCATTTACATACCTGAAGAAAGACTAGGTTAACTAATGAAAAGAATGAAAGAGAATCTTAGTGTATATGAGTAATCGGCTAGCACTGACCAAGGAGATAATTCTCTGATTCCTTTATCATGGGATTTTCAATTGATTGACATAATTATTCCAAACTCTTGATGATTCCATCTGATAGGTTAAGGATGCCAGCCCTTTACATCCCACTAATTTCACTGATCTGGCTCCCTGTTTGCCAAGTAAACCTCTACTATTATTTTTGTTTGTTCTTCCTCTTCATGATCATTTCCCTAACTGAGGTAGGTATACTGACTAGATGACTCAACAGTTGGTTTAGTTGGCAGTCAATTCTCATTATGAATCAACATTCTATGCTGGTCTATGGGGAGTTTTGTTACTGAAAAGTCCATTTTAGTAGATTTCAATCTGCTCAATTATAGATGCATTGGAAAAAATTAAATATCTGGAACTGTAAAGCTAAGGGTGGGACTCTATTTGTCCACATATCACCTGCAGAGGCTCTAAATAAGTGGTAAGCTAGTTCTACTTAGGAATCACCATCATTTTCTCTAATTGCTACAAAAGCAGTAAATTTGAAGGAATTCCAAAATTTGATATCTACAATAGATCCTTTGATTTTTTGTCCTAGTGGAATAGTTAAAGCAATCCAAATTTGCTGCATTTATTGAACAGTGCTGGAGAGTAAAAGAAAGCAAAAATTGTCAAGTCAAATGTCAATTCTAAGGACTGGAAAATGAAGAGTCATTGGAACGCTTTATATGGAGAAAGGATAAGTGCTATTTTGGATTTGCACCGATAATTTGCATCTTGAAACTGATAATCTCTTTTGTATGAAAGTCTAATAAAATCACATCTCTTCGGTTTCAAGTCGCAGAGGATCAGAGCAGTAAAATAAATGGGAAGGAGTAGAAAAATGAGCAAATGGGCTTAAAGAAATTAAGAAAATAGAGAGATGAACTACTGAATCAAATTGCTCAACGCTTTTAATATGGAATGAGTAATGACTAAGAAGAAGATGGTTTTCAGGGATTTTTTTGGTATGAAACATAAACACCAAAGGAAAAGAGGTATTTAACATACAATAAATGTGTATAAACAGAAGACTGAGTGATGAAAATGAGAAAAGGAAACTTTGGTGCTAATATCAAGTAAATTTTTCTAAGTTCAAGTACTGCCTATTACTTAAATTTCTCATATAAAAGACACAACTCGGGTCTCAAGAAATATTTTAATCCAAAGAAAAAAAATCAGTGAGACAAGAGGTAATTATTAAATCTTTTTGGCCATATTTGTTTTTACAAAAATTTTGGTTGTGACTTCTTGCAGTAAGCATATGCTTAATTTAGAAGCTTCAACTACTTGTGCAGGAGCACTGAGAGTCCTTTGGAATAGGGTCAATAATAGATTTATTGGATGGTAAATATGTAAACAGCTAGGTAGGTAGGAAGACAGATTGAGATAAATGGTTGAACAGACGTAGATAAAATAGATTGTAACTCTTGAAAACTTAATAGATCTTTAAAATCCTTTAATAATTGCATTAAGGGTATTGTGTTTTGGAAATATATGCTATTCTCTTGAGCTTGGGAGTAAATGGCATATATAATTTCAAATAAGAAAAATTTACCTTTTTCCAGGACATCTCAGATATAGGTTTTTCAGGCCTATTACAGTGTTTCTCAAACTTGGCTACAAACTGCAATCCCTTAGGATTCTTGTTAAAGATACAAATTCCCAAGATCTATAATAACCCATTGAATAAAAGTCTTTAAAGAGAAAGGCCTCTGAATAGGAAGTATTAAAAAATACTAGTGAAGTTCTTATATAAGATTCTAGAAGGTAGCTACATCTATAGACAACATTCTAATGCCTTAATTCCAGAGATAAGAGTTTGAATCTGTAAGCTTTTTCTGATTCAATTTTAGCTTTGGGAAAGTAAGTGATATACTTGATCTCCTGGAGTGTATTTTCAGTTCAGTTCACTAAGAAATAATTGAAAGCCTACTGTGTTTAAGCTTTTGCTAAGTGCTGGAAGGTGGAGACAGAGTAAGAGGAGGTAGTAACAGCAAGCAACAATGACAACGAATAATGGGACTCCTGCCTACAAGGAGTTTACTGTCTGGTTCGGTAAAATAAAATAACAAAGAAAATGGAAGCTTATGCAAGACAGCATAGGTGGTTATTAAAGAAGTACAACAAGGATGTAAAGAAGAATCAGATCACTGCTTGAGTTGCATCTCAGTTACAAAAACTGGGTATTTTACGATGGAACACTTTTGAAAGATGAGCTTTTAATACCAAGGTATTAAATCCTCTGAAAGAAATAAACACAATAAAGAATAGAGGCAAGAATGTGCATAAAGTGCTTTCTGGCCATCAAGGAGACCATCTAAGTAGAGTACTACATCACCTCTTCTCTTTTCTTCATTCTTCACTGTATTGTCACAGTGTTCTCTGAACCAAGATTATACAGAAAATTAGGCCACGGTAAGAAATGTTCTGCTTTTATGTGGGTTCAAAAGGTAGAGATGTAAGAAAGTTTTAAGGGTTACTAGAAGCTCAATGTCTGCAAGGAAAGCAAGGGTTACGGGAGAGATAGAGGATAGGGTGATAACTTCAGGGAGTTTCTGATACATGGGATAATTTGTAGTCTAAACCATGAGGTACTATGAATGTATTTGCATACTTTGGGTATTTTAGGCAATTCTCTAATGCTGCAAAGTAGGAAGTCGCCTATAAAATAATATGTTTATACAGTATTTTCTAAGAACATCAAATTGTCTTCTCAAGACTACCACATTATCATCTATTTTTAAAAGATGAATTTTGATTTAGAGTCAGGACTGGATGTCTGCACTCTAATTCAGTTCTAAGATGCGCTCTGACCTATTTTTGTGAACACTTAGAAAACATCTGCTCCAGATTTGAGAAAACCATGTGTTTTTTTCTTCTCTCTCTCCTCTCCCTCCCTCACTTCTCTTCCTCCCTCTTTTTCTCTCCTCCCTCCTCTCTCTCTCATCTTACTGAATGTGAAATTTGAACCAGAAGTCATCAAGTTTTCTGTTGTATTCATTGGTTAAACAGTTTTTATACACTTTTAAATATTAAAAGGTCCTTTTTTCTTTCACAAATACCTTCAGCAAAAGTGGCAGAAACTAATTGATAATCTCACCCAGGCTCAATACTCCAGTATTCCTTGATCAAATTTCTTCCTCTTCAGACCCCTTTTTTCCCCAGGTTATCTGAGCCTGAGGCTCTCTGACTGATTTACTCTATGCTAAGAGGCACCCCAATCTCTATGTCTTTGGTGAGCAGACAGATGGGAAGGGCCACAGTTGTATAGCATTGTCAAAAATGATTTAATAAAGTTCTACTTTTGATTTCTAAATAGAATCTCAGGAGCAAGTATTTTCCCACTCAGCCCTGTGTGGTGCCATTCACAACAGAAGCACACAGCACTCACTGGTTATGAACTGCCAACTGTACCACAATCAGCCCCCTTCAGACGTAACTGCTCACAGCTCAAGAGCAGGCAGTCAGTCTTAAACTTGGCTTGGATAGTGAACTGAGTGTTTGCTGTCCCTGGGCGCTTGCATCCCTGCTTTCAGGATATGTGAGAACTAGGAAGGGAAGAGCCAGCAAAAAATTAATAAATTAGGAATAAAAACTATAGTTATTTACTCTAAAAGAAACTAATAAAATATATAAACACTAGTTAGACTAATCTAGCAAAGACAGAGAAAGTACAAATATTGATTGTGGTTGGATAAAGAGGAAATAGTTGCAGCTAGAGAGGAAATTAAATGTTTGGAAACCTAGATAAAGTAATTGATTTTTTAGAAAAATATAAACTACCATAATTTGCTGAAGAAGTGGTAAAAATCTTAAACAGGTCAATAATCATGGAGGATATTAAGAATGTCAACGAATTACTTCCTGAAATATTGCCAAACAGAGTTTCAAAATTAAATTCTTTTATCCTTAAAGAAACACATAATTCCAAAGCCATTTAAAGTATTTCAGAATAGAACAAAATTAAGGACAATTCCTGATCCTTTTAAAAGCCAGAGTAACACTAATCCCAAATTCTGAGAAAGTAAACAAGTGAGAAAACTGTATAATAATTTCACTTACTATTATGAACTAAAGAAAAACCTAAGACCCAACAGTACATTGCAATAATAATATATTATAACCAAAAGTGGTCATAAACAATCCAACATTCTTTCCTAATAAGTCTTTAATAAGTACGGATGTTATGCTTTCTCAACTAAATATGAATTTATATTTATACACAAACACATGTATATACAAATTACACATATCAAAAGAGCAATTTAAAATAACAAAGGTCATATGATGTTTAGATTGAATGGTAATATTTTAGAAGCATTGCAAATCAAGTCAAGATCAATTTAATATTATCTTTTATCACCAGTGTTATTATCATTCTAGATGTGCTGACAAATATAATTAGAAAACAGTACTATGACTATTTAAATAAAGAAATATTGTAATCATTTCAAGTTCATAAAATTTTATAACTAGAAAACTCAAAACAATGAAATAAAATTAAAATTAATAAAACTTTTAAGAGTTTTTTAATATTCTAAACAATGACTCAGAAAAATTTACTGAAATAATCCCACCAATTATGGCAATAAAATATAAAAATTCTTGAGACTAAATTTAATAAGAACTAAAGAGGTTGTAAAAAGTATAAACTAATGAAGACTTGAATAGATGAATATTTTCAATCTTGGACTGGATGATTTAACATTTTAAAGCACCAGTATTTCCTACATTTATATAGAAATGAAATGCAATTCCACATAAAGTATCAACAAAATTATTTTTAAATTGATTTAGAAGAAAGTTGTCAGGAGGGCTTAATAACCCTACCAAATATAAACTATAATAATAGTGATTAATAGAATATAGAACTGGCAAAAGAACAGACAGATTAATGGATGCTACAGTTGGGATGTCTGACTTTCAAATCTCATGCTGAAATCCAATCCTCAGTGTTGGAGTTGGGGCCTAGTTGTTTGAGTCATGGGAGTGGATTCCTCATGAATAGATTAATGCCCTGTCTGGATTCAGGATTTGGGGAGGCAGTAAGGGACTTCTCACCCTGTTAGTTTCTGAGAATGCTAGTTGTTAAAAACAACCCAGCACCTCCTGTCTCTTTCTCTCTCTCTGTTCCTTTCTCGCATGTGACCTCTGCACACACTGGCTCCCCTTCCATTTCTGCCATGAGAGGAAGTGCACTGAGGCTCTCCCCAGATGCAGATGCCAGCACCACGGTTCTTTCACAGACAGCAAAACTGTGGGCCCAGCCAACAAACCTCTTTTCTTTATAAATTACCCAGTCTCAGTTATTTCCTTGTAGCAACACCAACAGGCTAAGTCCAAATGGAATGGAAAAAAAGACAGAAGCTCACAATAAACCCAAATACATATGAGAATGCGACATGTATAAAAATGACACTTTGAGTTAGTGGAAAAATAGTTAGTTATTAGCTAAATGTCAATAAGACAACTGGAAACTTTTTGAAACAAGTAAAATTGGAGCTTTACTTCATTCCTTACTCAAAATTCAGAGCGGATCAAATAATTAGATGTAAACAAAAAATGCAACATATTAGCAAACTTCAACGTATATTTTTGTAATTTGGGAATAGAAAATGCTTGAGACATGACAAAATGTGAAAGACAAAATAACTGAAAAATCTAAATAATAAAAATCAAAATCACCTAAATTTTAAAATAGAATGCAACACAAAATCACATATTTATAAAAGTCTGTCTCTTCAACATTCGACCAAAGTGATTCCAGTGGTCCTTACTTGAGAAATTTTCCATTTCTAGTTTGTCAATTTTTAAATGTTTTCTAACTGTTAAAATAACCATGCAATTATGTGATTAAAATGCTGAAGTACAAAAAGAAGAGAGCACTCCTCTATTCCTTTATACTAGAGCTATGTTATTTGGTGTTACCTAAACTTACATTCTTTGTAATTAAATTAATAATTAAACAGTAAGATATTACAGTACAGACAAGGTGATATTATATCCTAGGAAGGAAAAAAGATGAACATGATTAAAGAATTTTCATTAAGGAAAGCAAATACAATTGGGACAAGGCTTGCCTCAACTTCATGAATTAAGGTTTACTAAGCACTTCACATACACATTTGTTAAATTATGTTATTATTTGCATTATAGAGATGAGATGATTAATACTTAGACTCATCATTGTAATGGAGAATCAAGAATTGAAGTTGCTTTAATACTCTATTCATTTGCGATAGCTCTGACACCCATCCCCATGAAGCACGTGCCTCTAGCTGAGAAGACTATCTTTTTGGGTGCTAGAGGAGGCAGAGGGAAAGAATGTGGGTTGGATGAGGAAATTCACATTTCCATCAAACTGTGTAGCCTGCTATTTATTAGTATGAGATTTTATACACTTGTAGTATTTTTTCACTCGTAAAGAAAACTTGAGACATTGGGTTATATTATTAAGACAGTGTTTTTCTACTCAAAATAAAGTTCACCCCTTCCCTGTGGGGCCACAATTCAACTGAAAAGGTTATAAATCAAAGATGAACACATACTGATCCAAATAAAGATAAATATGCAATTTCCATTTCTTACTGTTTGGTCTGCTTCGATACATGCCTATGAGTGGGTTTTTATTTATGAAGACACAGGACAGATTGTATATTATTTTTCTGTAATGGAGGAAATGAGATTTTATTTACAGAGTACTGGATTTCTGGGTATCAAAATTACTTTCTATCTATTAATTCCCAGTGTTTCCACAATAAAGAGAAACCCTTTGTGCTTTAATGAATGATAGTGTGAAATTTATAATCAAAGGTTATGAATTTCCACTTTGCAGCCTCCCTTTTTCAAACACCTATGGACTTTTAATATGTATTGCAACTATACTTACTGAGATAATAATCTCATCCTAATAATGCCCTAATAGGATTACAAGGAAGAATACAATGTCAGGTTGAAATGAGAAAAAGTCATTCTTGAATAAAGAAAATTAAAAAAAAAAAATCAAACTAGTGGTTTTATTTCTTGTTTAAGAAAACTTTCAGAAATAATTGGCTTTTTTTTTTTAAATCATGAATCACTAGCTGTTAGAAGGCAAAAGTGAAAAATTTTGGTATATTGCAACAGCTATTGAACTTTAATTTTCACCTGTGAATTCTAGTCAAAAATTCTTGTTATTGAAACTTTATGTATTGGTAGTTTATTGTAGACAAATCTTTCTGAGTGCATTAAGATTCATTAACGAAAAGATAAGGAAAATATGTAAGCAACTGGCACGCAGTACTTTCCACCTTTGGGAAAACAAGGTTATCTTGATAATACACTCAATTTACTGTAAGAATCCAATTCTTCTATATGCTTAGACTTCCAGCCAATTCAACAACCCTGGAACATAGCCCAGAATCTAGAAGTCACGGCAAACAAGGTCTTAACGAAGCCACATGCTATGTGAAAGGGTCAGTCATTAAAAGTTATGCTTAGAAGAAAGTCCTATATAATCTCTTTAAGGTCTCTTGGCTTTTTCATTATACACAATCCTGGAAAGTCCTATTTCCTTATGTCTACTCTTGCTTTCCTCCCTATTCTCTAAACAATAGTCAGAATGATTTTTTAAAACACAAAACTGATCACTCTACTTCATGCTTGAAAGCTTTGGACATAAGACATGCCCAATGTATGTGTGTGGAAATCAATTTTTTTTCTAAAATATGTTCCATTAACATGGCAGACTAAATATTAGTCACATGCTGATATATACATATCTGTTTACAATTGTGAGACAAAATCAGCCCTGGATTTAGGAAATAGTTGGTAGAACTAACGCTATAGACCAAATGTGTCTTCCCAAAATTCCTGTTAAAATTTTAACTCTGAGAGTGAAGGTATTAACAAGTAATGCCTTTGGGAAGTGATTAACCCATGAAGTCACAGTCCTCATGAATGGGATTACTTTCCTTATAAAATAGACCCTAAGAAGGGCTTTCACCCCTTCTACCATGTAAGGACCCAGCAAGAAAGTACAGTCTATGAACCAGGAAATGGGCCTTCACCAGACACTGAATCATCAGGCAGCTTGATCTTGGAATTCCCAGCCTCAGAACTGTGGGAAATAAATGTCTGTTGTCTAAGACACACTCCGCCTATGGTATTTTGTAGAGTAGCCCAAACAAACAAAGATAACTAGTTACTACTGATTTTAATTCTTTCTTTTTAATGAATTATTCACTGCAAAAGAAAAGATCATTATTGAGACAAGTATCTAAGAAGGTTGAAGGATTCTATTGATTTCTGAATCTAAATTATTTTTCTCATTTATTCATGTACTTAATAGTTATACTTTGAGAATAATGATATCAGACATGCAAGCTACAAGGTCCAGCATATCCTCCCTCAACTGTGAATAGATCAGAAAATGTTATTCCTTTCCACAGAAATGTGATATAATTCTGTAAGAGTAACCATTCTAAAGAATGCTTTGTAAAAATGCTGATCCAATTAGAATTGTTAAAGAAACTTCTATGCACCAGGCAGTGTGGTAGACATTTTAAAGTATTGACTCTCATTCTATTACCGAATATCTACATCCAATCTTATGACACGGGGATTTTTAATCCCAGTTTTGCAAATGAAATTCAGAGAGGTTTAACTTTTACCTGGAAATAAGATGTCTCTAAAATCTCAGGTAGATGGAAACAATGATTGATGTATGCTTTTCTGTGATTTCACAAAGGAAGAGAATTTCTAATTTTCATTGAGTTTCAGAAAATAAAAATCAGAAAAGTATAATTGATCAGTATTTAGTCAATAATATCCAGAGAAGAGTTACCATATCAGGTAGATTAGAGCATACCAACTGCTAGAAATTGAACTCATTAATGGAGCAAGGGTGTATCTTTACCCTGTCTGGATAAACTGTAACAATAATAATGATAAGGATAAGAAGATAATGTAAACTAATATTATAACTTACTGAGGGCTTTCTATGAATCAAACATTGAGAGTATATTATATGCATTATCTCATTTAAATTTTACAACAATTCTATAAGACAGTTATTCTTGTAACATTTTTAGATGAGAAAACTGGAGCTTAAATAACTGAATTTTTTTTAGAGAAACACAGAATGTGAAATAAGGCTTTTCTGAGTCTAAACGCTGTGTTCATTACTTCTAATGAACATACAGCTTCAAGACCTGCCCAAATTCCCAGTTTCCCTGTCTTTGCTATGACTCTGTGCTCATCAGCAACCGCCTGTTATATCTTTGGTTTCCCAAGTACATGAGCCAGATATTGGCCTAGATAATGAATATTCAGGTTCTTTAAAGGTGGCCACCCTCATTGCACATAAAGCAGAGGCCTTTTATTTTTATTTTTAAATTGACAGATAAAATTGTATGTATTTTTTGTATACAACATGGTATTTTGAAATTTGTATACATTGTGGAATAACTAAATCTAACGAATTAACATATGTGTCACCTCACAGTTAGCTTTGTGGCAGGAACACTTTATATCCACTCTCTTAGCGTCTTTTGAGAATACAATACATTATTAACTTCAGACACTATGCTGTACAATAGATCTCTTGAACTCATTCCTCCTAACTGAAATTTTGTCTTCTCATCAGTATCTCTCCAATCCCCTCCCACCAACCACCTCATCTCTTGATAATCACCATTCTACTCCCTCCTTACATGAGATCAACTTTTTTAGATTCCACTTATGAATGAGATCATACAGTTTGTCTTTCTGTGTGCCTGGCTTACTTCACTTAATCTAATGTCCTCCAGGTTCATCTATGTTGTCAAAAATGACAAATTTTTCTTTTCATGGCAAAATAGCATTACAATGTGAGTACTTACTATTTTATTCATTTACTGATGGACATGTACGTTGATTCTATATCTTGGGTATTGCGAAAATGTTACAATAAACATGGAAGTAAAGATACCACTTCAGCATACTGATTTCATTTCCTTTGAATATATACCTAGTTATTCAGTAGTTCTATTTTGAATTTTTTGAGGAAACTGGATACTGTTTTCCATAATGGCTCTGCTACTTTCCATTCACACCAACAGTGTGTGACGGTTTCCTTTTCTCCACGTCCTCTCCAACACTTGTTATCCCTTGTCTTTTTGATAATAGCTTTTTAACAGATGTGAAATGGATAAATCATTGTGGTTATAATTTGCATTTCCCTGATAACTGGTGATGTTGAGTATTTTTTTCATATACCTACTGGCCATTTGTATGGTTTTTTGAGAAATTTCTATTCAGATCCTTTGCCCATTTTTTAATCAAGTTATTTGTTTTCTTGCTATTGAGTTCATTATATATTTTAGATACTAATCCTTTATCAGATATGTACTCTATAAATATTTTCTCCCATTCCATAGTTTGTTTTTCTACTCTGTTGATTGTTTCCTTTTCTGTACAGAAGCTTTTAGTTTGATGTAACCCCATTTGTCTAATGTTGCTTTTGTGGCCTGGGCTTTTGGGTTTATATTCAAAAAAATCATTGCCAAGATGAATGTTATGGCGCTTTCCCCTTATGTCTTATTCCAGTAGTTACGTAGTTTTAGATCTCACATTTGTCTTTAATCCATTCTGAGTTGATTTTTGTATAGAGTGTGAGATAAGGGTTTCATTCCATTAGTGGCCTTTTTAGATAACTAAGCACTTGGAGTAAGTTTAGTTATTGTGACTCATTCCCTTAGAGTCTCTTTACACTGGGATCAAATTTTAAAAATTAAGTTTCTGAGATTACAGAGTTGAGGAACAGAGAGATAGACACTGCACTCATGCAAACTCCAGCAACTAAGGTAGTCTCTTTTTAAACACTGTAGCAATTTATAAACACAGTAATGTTCTTACATTCTGTAGACACTTCACGAAAAGCTTTCTGATGAAGTGCCCCCAGCCCCAATTCCTGCCAGGTTCATCAACAGTCTTCCTCAGAGGAGACTTTCACATTAGAAGCAAAAAAATTCCATAGTGTTGTATTAATCCATTTTCACACTGCTGAGAAAGACATATCCAAGGCTGGGCAATTTACAAAAGAAAGAAGTTTATTGGACTTACAGTTCCACATGGCGGGGGGAGGCCTCACAATCATGCCAGAAGGTGAAAGGCATGTATCACATGGTGGCAGAAAAGAGAAGAAAGCTTGTGCAGAGAAACTCCCATTTTTAAAACCATCAGATCTTGTGAGACTTATTCACTATCACAAGAACAGCTTGGGAAAGACCAGCCCCCATGATTCAGTTATCTCCCACCAAGTCTCTCCCACAACACATGGGAATGCAAGATGAGATTTGGGTGGGGACACAGCCAAACCATATTATTCCTCCCCTGACCACTCCGAAAACTCATGTTCTCACATTTTAAAACCAATCATGCCTTCCGGACAGTCCCCTAAAGTCTTAACTCATTTCAGCATTAACTCAAAAGTCCACAGTCAAAAGTCTCATCCAAGACAAGGCAAGTCCCTTCCGCTTATAAGCCTATAAAATCAAACCAAGTTAGTTACTTCCTAGATACAATGGAGGTACAGGCATTGGATGAATACAGCCATTCCAAATGAGAAATTGGTCAAAAAAAAAAAAAAAAAAAAAGGCGGGGGCTACAGGCCCAATGCAAGTCTTACATCTGGGTCATGCTGATGCAAGAGGTGGGTTCCCATGGTCTCGGGCAGCTCCACCCCTGTGGCTTTGCAGGGTGCAAACTCGCTCTCAGCTGCCTTCATGGGCTGGTGTTAAGTGTCTGTGGCTTTTCCAGTTTTCCAGTGCAAACTGTCAGTGGATCTACCATTTTGGGTTCTGGAGGACAGAGACCCTCTTTTCATAGCTCCACTAGGTGGTGTCCCAGTAGGGAATCTGTGTGAGGATTCAACTCCCTATTTCCCTTCTGCACTGCCCTAGCAGAGGTTCTCCATGAGGCCCTGCTCCTGCAGCAAGCTTCTGCCTGGATATCCAGGTGTTTCCATATATCTTCTGAAATCTAGGGAGAGGTTCCCAAACCCCAACTCTTGACTTCTGTGCACCCACAGGCTCAACACCATGTGGAAGCTGCCAAGACTTGGGGCTTGCCCCCTCTGAAGCCATGGCCCAAGCTGTACATTGGACCCTTTCAGCCATGGCTGGAGCAGCTGAAATGCAGGGCACCAAGTCCCTAGGCTCCTTGACATAGCATGAAGACACTGGGCCCAGCTCACAAAACCACTTTTTCCTTTTTGGCCTTTGGGCCTACTATTGAAGGGCTGCCATGAAGACCTCTGACATACCCTAGAGACATTTTCCCCATTGTCTTGGAGATTAACATTCAACTCCCTGTTACTTTTGCAAATTTTTGCAGCTGGCTTGAATTTCTCCTCAGAAAATGGGTTTTTCTTTTCTATCACCTTTTGAGGCTGCAAATTTTCTGAACATTTATGCTCTACTTTCCTTATAAAAATGAATGCCTTTAACAGCACCCACGCCACCTCTCGAATGCTTTGCTGAGAAATTTCTTCCAACAGATACCCTAAATCATCTCTCTCAAGTTCGAAGTTCCACAAATCTCTAGGTCTGGGGCAAAATGCCACCAGTCTCTTTGCTCAAATGTAACAAGAGTCACCTTTGCTTCAGTTTCCAACAAGTTCATCATCTCCATCTGAGACTACCTCAGCCTGGATTTCATTGTCTATATCAACAGCAATTTGGTCGAAGCCATTCAACAAGTCTCTAGGGAGTTCCAAATTTTCCCACATTTTCCTGTCTTCTTCTGAGTCCTTCAGTCTGTTTCAACCTCTTCCTGGTAACCAGTTCCGAAGTTGCTTCCACATTTTCGTGTATCTTTTCAGCAGTGCCTTAGTCTAGTAGCAATTTACTGTATTAGTCCATTTTCATGCTGTTGATAAAGACATGCCCAGTCTTTCTACATGGCTGGGGAGGCCACCCAATCATGGTGGAAGGTAAAAGGCACATCTCACATGGTGGTAGACAGAAGAGAGTTTGTGCAGGGAAACTCCCCTTTTTAAAACCATCAGCTCTCATGAGACTTATTCACTGCCAAGAGAACAGGACAAGAAAGACCTGTCACTATGATTGAATTGTCTCCCACTGGGTCCCTCCCGCACACGTGGGAATTCAAGATGAGATTTGGGTGTGGTCACAGCCAAACCATATCAAGTGCCAACAAATTGTTCTCAGGTAAGAGAAAAAGTACTAAAGGAAGGTCAGAAAAAGGTGGACTCTTAAAGTTGGTCAGGGAGTCTGAAGACAAAAGAAAAGCAGGCTTCATCTCTCCCCAGCCTCTTCTTTCCTCAGCATCTCACGTATCTTTCCTTCATCGTGTCCCCCACTTCTCAAAATTGGATTAAAACTCAATCAGGTTTCAGTGGAGCACATCTAATAGACAAGGGTGTGGGTAGGAGGGAGGCTCATATTATGATATCCCTAGGGTAAAAATGAAGAGCCACCCTGGCACAGACAAGAGCGGGTTGCCCTTCCAATTGTTATTTCCACTTAGTGCTCCTCTGCATGGGTGCACAGCAGCTTCCAAGCATACCCTTAGGATGAATTTCACAGGAGAAGAATCTGACTGTGCATTCACAATACAGCTGAAAAACTATCCTTCACAAAGTATGCACCAAGGACTAATTGGTTAGTTCAAATTTTTACTTCCATTGTAAACATAAAGTACTATTTTGAAAAACATGACTATTTGGGTTTTCCTCATTCCTTTATTCTGTTTCAGAGCAAAGAGAAAAATAACAATAAAAGCTAAAAGGAAGTTACACACAGACATGTATACAAAACGACTACTAGATTCTTCGACAACTCATCATTTTCATGCCTAATTTGAGTGGATGACACACTGCTTTATAAGGTATAAAAATGGTGAATATAAATATTTCCTCACTTTGTTACCTGAATTGTTAATTGGCATAGAATATAAGAATTTTAGTTTGTTTTTATTAATTATTTAAAAAGGTGAGCTAGCTACTATTTTCCCATAAGTATTATAATGTTTGAGGTGAATTAACAGAGAATTAAAATGCTGAAACTGTTATAGAATATTTTAATTAGTTAAAATCGCCTTGGCTAAAAAAATGTAACTAGTTCTTTGTTTCAAACAAGTTTTAATTAGCACATATGCAGCTTTTTCTTCTTCTTTTAAAAACATTTAATAAGCATCTCTAATATTCTGTTTTTCAATTTTTATTTTTAATTGATAAGTAATTGTACAATTTTATGGAGTAATGATGTTTTGATATGTACTTACATTGTAGAATGATTAGACCAAGGTAATTAACATGTCTATTTTTATCTTAGATAATTGCTTTACAAACCATTTTCTGATACTAAATTTTCTTGGATTTCGTACTGAATAATTATGAAAAAGAAAGACTAGTGTAAAAATCCAAATAAAAATTTAGGTTCCTATATAGCCTTCTGCGATTTCCTGACATTATCTGGAACTCTGATAAACAAGAACCAAATGGCACTTTTTTCTGTTTTACCAGATTGCCCATCTAACTACAGACAATAAACATTATTTCAAATACAGTTCGAGTATTTTTATGATTGAATATAGTTCCTTTGCCTTCTCTTCTAAGGCAACCTATTACCCACAGGAATAGAGTAATTGAGATTTTTTTAACTAAAAAATGTTGATTTATGTCTGTTCAACAGAGTTAACTAAGTTGGAAATCCTAACCCAAACTCAGTATAAGTGAATTCCTTGTTTCTATGTTTCTATGAGTTAGACATGAGTTTCTATGAGTTAGACATGAATTTCCTGTTTCTATGACTGCCAAGATGATGTTGTAACTCCCAGATTATTAGTAAATGTGCTACCTTATGAAAAAGAATCTATAGCAACTATGAAAAGAAATCAGTAAGTCTAGAACATTAAGGTTAATACAGGCATTGCCTAACGTTCTGCTAGGTAAGAGAGATCTGCAGAACTAAGCATGTCAGTGCATATCTTGTACTGATTGGAGTCAACTGGACTCCAGTAGAAATAAGACCATCTTGTGTGATACCTTGAGAAAGAGCCTGAGCTTGCACTGATATCGGTGAGGTGTCTCACTCATTAAACAGAATAATGACCCTTGGACCTATCATTTAAAAAAAATAAAAGCAAAAGGAGAAACCAAAAAAAAGAATTCTTTGCTGTCCAATTATTTATTGCCTCACCTGTGTACATTAAAATGGACAAAATTTCATCCTAATTACCTGCTACTTTTCTGTTCCTTTTATGTCAGTCTACACTCATCAACTCACATGTCCAGACTGTCCCATAAAAGAAAAAAATCAGCATCTGTCCTTTCTGTTCCCCTCTTGTCCCCCTTCTGCTCTTGCTGTTCATCTCTGTGATTTCTCTACCAATGTGCACTGTTAAATACTTCATTATTGTACAGCCATTCTTTCATTCACTATTTAATAATAGCTTCTAAAGAGAGGTAATTTTTTCCTATTTTGTTTGTTATTCTATCCTCAGTGCTGGGAACAGTGTCTGGTAACAGCAGACAATAAATAATTTATGGATAAATGAATAAATAAATGAACTGAGTGTCAGGTACTACAATGATTTCTGCGTCTTAGCTCCTTATCTCAATTTATTAGCTCCTTCTGCCCACCAGGATATCACTGTTTTCTCAATTCTCTTCTTAGCATTTGAGACATCCTTCCTGAACAGTGTTTGGTATTACCCAATCTTCCAATTTTGACCTCTTCAGTGGTTTCTTGTGGGGACTTCCCAAATCAGCCTTGCCTTCACAGAATCTCTGCCATTGCATCATTAACTAGACCAATACTCCTTCCAAAGGCTGAAGAGCATGGAGGGCAAGATTCAAATAATGTGAACACATAATACATTTATAGGGTAAAATTATTTCCAATAGCTTTAAGTTGTATAAATTAACTTTGCTATTAATTGTTGAAACCAATGGTCAGTAAGATTTCTCAAGAAGATTCAGTAGGGTCCTAGGCCTCTAGGACTGCTTGAGAAAAAGGTGGCAGGGGCGGCTTATAATAAGTAGAAAATAAAGACATTGGATGTATGATGCCAAGAATATAATTAAGAGGAAATCAATTGTTGGCAATGAAATTTTTGTATCATTATTTCATTGTTATTTTGCTTTTGAAAGTGGAAAAGACATAATAAATGTAACATTAATATTTATTCAGTAATAAGTGAAATAAGTACATAATTTAAACACAAACTTATTAAAAATTATTTAGCACCAGTCTAAGCTAAAAGATAGTATTAGCTTCATTTTTACTAATGGAAAAAATAAGAAACAAACAGTGGGCCTCTTAAGGGTAAAAAAAATTATTATAATTCTCCATCTCCATTTTTACTGAAAATAGAATGAGAAGAATTTATGTGTAAAAGAAACCAGCTAGCATATTGTATGTCTTATGTTATAGAGTAAGATGCAGAATTCAGTCACCTATAATCTAGCACTTATGATCTAATAAGCAGATCCTGTGAGAACATTATCAAATCATACTTCAGAACTTTTCCTCTTCAGGCATTTTTGCCATTTCATTTCATCCCGGTAAAAGCTAGCTCACTCCACATTTTCTAATTAATTTAATAATGCGAGGAAATAATTCTTTTATTCAATCATTGGCCAACAAAAAATATGAACAAATTTTCCAAGTGTCAATGCTATCCTTAAAATGCTTCGTTAATATATTTTTAATACCAAAGGAGAAGTCATAGTCTAAGACATCCAGGAGGCACTGAACAGTTTGCAATGATTTCAAAATTTCTTTGAAATTGTATCTTACATTCTAAAAATACAAGCATAATTTCAATTAATGTTCATGATATATCCATATATTGCCTGCATTCTGTCAAGCAAATGCCAGAAACCAGTACCAAATTAGGTAAAAAGAAACTTAGAAGAAAATGTATGTAAATGAAAGACTCAGTCAGAGGCCATTTCTGTAAGGCAAATGAAAGACTCAGTCAGGGGCCATTTCAATCAAGAACTTGAATAATACTGTTTGTCCAAGAAACCTTCAATCTTTTAAGTTTGCTTACTCGAGTAATTATTAGTTCCCATATCTCACATCTTCTGTTTTTGGCATGAAGAAGGTAGTTTTTCATGCCAAAGTCTGGTTGAAAAATCACAGGAAAAGGTTTTGATTCCTCTAGCTTGGTTCAGATTTGCATTAGATCAATCAACTATTGCTGAGGAGGCAGAGATGATGTAATACCGAAGCCCTCTCAAATCATATGGTGTCAAGAAGAATAAGTCTTTTCCCAGTGAAGGAGAAAATGCTTGAGAGATCAAGCAACAGCAATTGTTATTCTACTACATGGATAACTTTAATATAAAAGGTAGTAATTCACCTACTATGGATTCACATTTGTGTTTTAGGAAGATGTTTTATGTTTTTTACTAACTATTTGTATATCCTTGTGCACTACTCCCTTTCTGGGACATGGCTTGATGATGACAATCTTGGTGGGGTGCTAAGATCCTAGTACGTGGTTGCAGAAGTTATTACTTACATGTGACTTAACTTGGATATGATTGTTTATGTATGCTAGTGCAACAAAAATATGGTATAGCATAGTGAAGACTGACAGAGAGATATTTAGGGTAAGAAATTCACAGACAGAATGAAATGCTTAAGCAAAGGAGCAGAAGTGTGATACTATCTTTTTAAGTGGATTGTTAAAACATGGTGAGAATAAGCTGGAGAGAGTTGCTTGCAGGAAGCTATGTCCTGGAAAACTAAGTAGCAGATTCAGAAGTGTAGTTTATATCTTTTGGCAAGTAAAGTAAATTAGAAATTTAAAAGCTAGAGAAGGTTTTATTTTTATTTGTGTTTTGGAAAACAACTCTAGCAGGAGTGTGTGAAGTTAATCAGAGGAGCAAGAAACCAGAGGCAGAAAACAATTATGTAAGTCCATTATAAATATTCCAGAAAAGGGGGTTAGCTATTTCTCAGTTTAAGGAGGCATTGAAAGGAGGCATCAGTAGAATCTGCAGTAAAGTGAGAGTTAAGAGAGAGGGAGACGTTGAGTGTGAGCATGATGAATAGCATGCCAAGAGGTTAGTAGTAACTAGACACTGGTAACTTGAAAGAAATGTAATATGAATGCAAAGTGTTTGTTATTTTTAGAATATATATTAAAGATATTTGAAACAATCCAATAGTTTAAAAGTTTTCAAAGGATAAAAATATCTAAAATACATATACCAATACTCTATAGAATTTAGTAAGAAAGATGGGAAGAATTGAGTCACATGGCCTAGGAGTAGTAACTGGTAAGACAGTACAATATTCTACTCCTTTCAATGACTTTTTTAGTTGTTCTTTAACAATGACAAAAATAAATAAGAATATATGGTCAAAGACTCACCAACAAAATCGAGAGTACAGATTATGATGCCAAGTTACTTTTTCTTTTTTGCAGAAGACAGGGTCTGTTTGATTCAATAATCATCTACCACACTCCCCACATCTACAGCCCAATTTTCTGCCTAAACAAGATCCAACTTGCCTATTTACAGTTCACTGGACTTAGTTAAAACTCTAATAACAATTGTTCAAATGATTTAACTTCCTGATGTAATCAGAAACTCTTCTGCAATAGCCCAGAATTAAAATATCTTTTGGCCCTGGCTTGTAACATTGATCAAGATGTAAATAGGTCACAGCTTGTATTTGTTCAGGAAATGATTTCTGTCTTCATTTTTATCTAAAGTCAAAAATATAAATTAATCATGACTAAAGTTTCTCTAAATATTGGAAACTGCTTACATGTAATGAAAATAAATTAATAATCCACTATAATAGAATGGTATTATCACTTTGACAATTTTTAAGAAGTGTCTGTTGCCTATTTATATTGTTCATTTCATCCTAGTTAGAGGTGACTATTTTGACCTCTGAAGGTACAGCTAAACCCAGGATTCATGTTCTTTCATTCAGTAACTTACCGGATATTTACAGATCACTGACAATGTACCATACTAGACACCATGGTAAAATATAAGATGATAATAACTATATTAACAAAATACAAATTTGTTAAAGATACTATTTGCCAGAAAACTATTCTAAGGTTTTTCCATTTATTTATTCATTTATTTTTTGTAAAAATGTTATGAGATCTAGAAACTTTTAACTCCATCTTAGAGATAAAAATACAGAAACAGAGCAATTAAGTAATTTTCCCAACAATACACAGCTTAAAAAGGTAACCCAGGTAGTCTGTCACCAGAACCCATCTATGGTCAAGGATGAAAAATAACGAATTGTATCGGAGCAGTACCGAGAAATGTCTTGAGAGTACAAAGGAAGCAAAGGTCACCTTGATATCAGGCAATCTGAAAAGTCATCAGGGAAGGTGCTATTTGCAATACATTTGGACTGTTTTATGCCTTTGAGCTGGCTGGTCCATTCCTATATATATGACTAGCACTATGTCATCAGGGTAAGTTATTGGTGTCCTCCCAGTTGGTTCCAGCCCCCATTCTTGAACTGTTCCCTTAGCCCCCTTGCACTTTCCTCCTGACCAGTTCCATGTGACCTTTGCTTTCTATGTCTTACTTTGTACACTGATAAAGGGTTCCCACTCATCACATTGAATTATTGCTGGATATCACTGCTCCATTAAAATTTTTGGCTTTTCCTCTTGAATATGACTACTACGAGGCCTTTGAGCAAGTTTTTCTTTGAGTCACTTGAACTCTGATGCAGTGAAGCACCAACCTCATCTCTGGGCAACACCTAGATTAGGCTGTTCTTCCTGCTAATTAATTTCTAAAACACAAAACTAGACATATAGGCCTCTTAATCTTTCATTCTTACTGCTTCCATTTTTGACAAAGACTCTTGAAATGCAAATCCAGATGCTTAAAATAAGGACAAATACAGTCACAACATTTACAATTCCTTTAAAGAACACTTTTTTTAAATGAATCATTTATTGAAGCCAGAAGTGAATCAATAATGTGCTTTGGTCTCTTTCATGCTAAACCTTTGTTGATGGTACACTGAATTTTGTTACTTCACTGAACTTCTACCTCAGAGACCCTACGACATGCTGAGGAGATCCAGGGATTTGGGGAGGTGAAGAATAAGAGGATGAGAGGTAATTCATCACTGTCCTTCCACTAATGACTCCTAGGTTTTACCACAAAAGATGCCTAGTTTTCTTTGTTCAAACTATATCGTAACATAATGGAAAAAAAATTTTCCTTGTGCATTGCAATCTCAAATTCATTATTACCATGCCATTTCCTATTCATTTTCAGTTTTAAAGGAAGGAAAATAAGTGCAAGAAAATGCATTCTGATATAAAAAATTATTGAGCCTGTAAAGCTTGTAGTTTTCCCCATAATTATTTTCCCTTTCTTCCTGATTCCTTTTGAACTGGTATTTTTCCCTCTAGAGAAGTTAAAGGAGGTTTCTACTCAATGATTCTAGTTAGTTTCCCTTCTCAATTTACTAAATATTACCCTACTAAAGGAATTTCACATTTAATGATTAGAATATCAGTCACTAAATTTGTTATCTCTGAAAACACAATCTGTTTTATTTATCCATAGAATATTTTGCTTCAGAATCCCAGCAATAGGAACATAAAGCAAGGAGAAAAGGAGAACTAAAAGAAAAAAAAAGTCCCAAAAGGAAGTCAACAAAACTCTTATTTACCAAACACAAAACCACCCAACACATCAATAATACACTCTCTGCTTGTAGACATCATTTATATCTGGGTATGACTCATAACAGAGTTGCCTTTCAAAAGATACTTAAACCATTTTCATTCATGCATGCATTTACTCATTCATTAAATATCTGCCAATAACTAAATATGTGTATAGACAAAACACTATGCTATGTACAGCCATATAAGGATTAAAAAATTAGGCTTTGCCTGCAAGAATTCCTAAACCAAAACAAGTAAAACATAATCTATTGTAAGTCATAGATGGTAGAGATGAAGAACTTGTTTTCTGGAGCCAGATTGCTTGTGTTCACACCTCCAGGCTTTGCTGCTTACCAGCACTCTAAGCCTCAGATTCCTCAGTGGGAGGTACCTACCTGATGTGTTTGTTATGGTTAAATGATATAATGTGCACAGCCATGAGACAAATAACATTGTTCACAGGAGTGCTGATTCTTTTTTGTTTCATGTGAGAAAGAAGCTTGAGATTTCTTTATGGTATTTATGTTGGACAGTGAAGGAAGAAGATGATTTTGACTTATAGAGATGGTGCTGGAAAGAGTACACAAATCAAATGTAGAAAAAGATTTTTTTCTTAATTTAAAGAAGAGAAGTCGTCTTCTCTTGACTTTGTACAATGTGTACAAATGTCTAGAATTTGACATTGTGCAAATATGTACTGGGGCTTTCTTCCACCAATAACATTATTGATGATATTTCCTTGTTTTGTTTCCTGAAATTCCAAAGTTGGGTCTTTATTTCTTGGCCAAAAAGAAAAGAAAAAAAACAGAGTGAACTTGTGGATTCCTCTTGTCTACTATTACTCTTACTCCCATTACTCGGTGCTGTTTCACATACCTACTAAGGTGTGACTCTTCTAGGGTTTCTATGAATGCTACAGATGGTCAACGAGAACTCTCATCAATGTGCAGCCAGAACTCAAATCTCTCAAAGTTCTGTGTGACTCTGGGAATTTTTAAGTATAATAGTTACTAGTTGGCATTTTTCCAGCCTGTAGAAGCTCAATCTATGGGTACATGGCTTATTATTGAGGAAGAGCCTCAAGGGAATGTATATGCAGATTTCTGGAGCTTTTACATAATTAATGTAGCTTTTTTTCTCCCCCTCCAGCTTTCTTATCCTGCAGATTCCAGCAACTTTAGAAAGCTGAAAATCTGCTTCTACTTAACTTTTTAAGATTCCCATGCTCTGCTAGGGATCCCCATTTCTGCACCATGATAAGTAAAGTGCCTTTAGGCATAAATTCTATGGGATCCTTAGGCTTACCCTGCTCACTTCCCTTCACTAAGAGAGCCCCATCTTTCTCTATTGTCTAATATATCTGTTTGTTTTTGAGGCAGAGTCTCCCTGTGTTGCCTGGCTGGAATGCAGTGGCGCAATCTTGACCCACTGCAACCTTAAGCTCCCATATTCAAGCAATTCTCATGCCTCAGCCTCCCAAGTAGCTGGGATTACAGGCACGTGTCACCACACCTGGCTAATTTTTTGTATTTTTAGTAGAGGTGAGGTTTTGACATGTTGACCAGAACCAAATTCCTGTTCTCAAGCGATCTGCCCTCTTCGGCCTCCCAAACTATTGGGATTACAGGCATGAACCACTATACCCCTCCTATTGTCTAATCTTTAAAAGAGTTTTCTCTTTTTGTCCAGTTTTCTAGTTGATTATGGCTGGATAAGTCTTGTTCTAGCTTACTTCACTGTGGCTGAAGCTGAAGTTGCTCAAATTGGCATCCTGCAGATAAAAGTGCCCCCTAGGTGATTCTAACAGAAAGGGAGATTTGCAAACAATTCCACTGGGCACTGTACTCATCTCCTTCCCTACACATTGAGAGACTTCTTCATAGAAGTAAGGAGGTATGGTTTTGCCAGCCAGTATCCCTTCAGCTTTTTTTCTGGTAACCATTTCCAATTTTTCCCTGAGAGGTCATGTTCATACCACTTAATCCCTGAAAAGACAATTTCTCTGGCCACAATGACTTGATTCTCTTAAACTTTTGCTTGCCCTTCTGGGAGAAAACTCCCCTTTTGCTACCTGGAGAGAAGAACTTAGTGTGCAGTGAGTTTGAGCAGGGAATGTAGTGATAACATCATTTGTGCCCTGACTACTGCTGAGCCTAAAGCCAGATCTACTCCTGGATATTTTAGGTTCATTAGCCAATACATTTTTTGATTAAGCCATGGTATCTATTTTATTTTGCTTGCAATAGCTGGAGCAGGAATTATGTCTTATCTCAAAAATCATGAAGTCCTGATGCCTACCGTAGGGCTCTTCACATCTGGCGTAGTGTGAAAATAGCAACAGGAAGGCTTCCTCAGGAAAAACAATCTAGAAACTAGAAAAAACTGTTTCGTTTGCCCTCCAATCTCTAGAGTCAAATTTTCTAAATTTAAGAGTACGAACCTCAGGTGTTTGTTAAGTAGCTAAATTACCTTTTAAAACAGGTGTTACTGTTTCACTTATTCTTAATTTACATTGCTAATAACCTGATTTTCAAAGGCACACACTTGGTTCTAAATGGCTATAAATTAGTCTCCAAAATGGGCAAGTATGGAAGCTGCAGAGCCATGTGTATAGCACAGATATATGACACATACTGCTCTAAAGGTACATACAAATAATTATATGAATGGTTGATGCCGAGGCCTAAGGATTTGTGGCACCTAAATTGCATTAGAGTCCTCCTAAGGCACCCATATTATAATTAGGACAATTAAAATAGCTAATAAAGGAAGCCATCACCTCCATTTTCACACAGTGGGAGCTGTAGTCACAAAAGGCATCGGAATGACTATTTGTGGTTTTGCCACCCAGCATTCCTCATACATCTTTCAGTAAGTCAGTGAATAAATGAATGACAAGCACTTACTGAACAGCTGATCTGTGCCAGGTACTATGCTAACTGCTTGATAAATCTTATTTACAAATGTGCCAAACATCTACACCCAATGAATTCAACTCTTTCAAGCTTTTGACAGGCACACAAAAAACTCCCACCAAAGACAATGTTCTGACTAATATACAGACTAAACCATTTGTAGAAAATTTTAAAATGTATAGAAACCATTATTTTAATTTTTAATTTGTATATTTTAACAACTCAATTCACTCTCCCACGTAGTTGAGGCAGCAGCATGCAGAACAAAAAGAAATATGTGATCAAGGATCCAAGATGGCCAAATAAGAACAGCTCTGGAATGCAGTTCCCAGTGAGAACACTGCAGAGGTGAGTGATCACCACATTTCCACACTAGTTTTTACTGCCCACAGACCAGGAGATTTCTGGGCTGAAAAATGCCATGAATTTCCAGTATGGCTGTTTCAGCAGGCGCTGCAGGTCTCCACACAGAAACTTACACAAATCTGGGTGGCCGTTTCAACTGGCGCTTGGAACGCCTGGGATACAGAACCACCCATTAAACTGAGAAAAAGGGCGCTGAAACAGGGAGCCAGGTGATCTCACTCAGCATGTCCCACCCCCCACAAACACCAGCAATCTGAAGCATTCTGGATTGAGAATTTTGCATCAAGTGCAGCTGGACCCAGGATGGTTCAGCTCAGTGGGGGGAAGGGCATCAGCCATTACCGAGGCAGTCTACCACTACCGAGGAAGTCCACCATTACCAAGGCATTTCGCCTTACCGAGGCAATCTGCCATTACCGAGGCAATCCGCCATTACCGAGGCAATCCGCCATTACCGAGGCAGTCCGCCATTACCGAGGCAGTCCGCCATTACCGAGGCAGTCCACCATTACTGAGGCAGTCCACCATTACTGAGGCAGTTCTAAGTGTACCTCTGTAAACAAAACCGCAAGGAAGTTCACATAGCACCTGAGCAGAGCCCACCATAGCTCAGTAATGCATCTGCTGGCAGACTGTGACTAGACTATCTCCTTGCTGGGCAAGGCATCTCTGAAAGAAGACAGCAGCATATCAGTAACTCCTAAATGAAGCCCCACCTTCCCAGGACAGAGCACCTGGGAAAAATGGTGGTTATGAGTTTTGCTGCAGCAGACTTAAATGTTCCGGCCCAGAAGCTCTGAACAGAACAATGAAGCTCCCAGCTCAGCACTTGAGCTCCCATAAGGGACAGACTGTCTCCTCAAGCAGCTCTCCGACCCCCATATATCCAAAGAGACACCTCATAAAGAAGAGCTTAGGCAGACATCTGGCGGGTACATTTCTAGAACGAAGATAATAGAAGAAGAAACCAGCAGCAACCCTTACTATTCTGCAGCCACCACAGGTGATCCCCAGGCAAGCAGGGTCTGGAGTGGACCTCCAGCAGTCCCACAGCAGAGAGTTCTTTTAAAAGGAAAACTAAAAAACAGAAAGAAGTAACTTCAACATCAACAAAAAGGACGTCCACTCAGAGACCCCATCTGAAAGTCACCAACTACAAAGACCACAGGTAGATAAATCCACAAAGATGGGGAAAAAAACAGTGCAAAAATACATGAAAACATCTAAAACCAGAATGCCTCTCCTCCTCCAAGGGATCATAACTCCTCACCAGCAAAAGAAGAAAATAGATGGAAAATGAGTCTGATGAATTTACAGAAACTGGCTTCAGAAGGTGGGTAATAACAAACTTCTCTGAGCTAAAAGAACATGTTCTAACCCAATGCAAAGAAACTAAGAACCTTGAAAAAAGGTTTAAAGAAATGCTAATGAGAATAAACAGCTTAGAGAAGAATATGAACAACTTGATGGAGCTGAAAAACACAACATGAGAACTTCATGAAGCATACACAAGTTTCAATAGCTGAATCGATCAAGGAGAAGAAAGGATATTAGAGATTAAAGATCAACTCAATGAAATAAAATAAGGCAAGATTAGAGAAAAAAGAGTGAAAAGAAATGAACAAAGCCTCCAAGAAATATTAGATTATGTGAAAAGACCTAATCTACATTTGATAGGTGTACCTGAATGTTATGGAGAGAATGAATCCAAGTTGGAAAACACTCTTCAGGATATCATCCAGGAGAACTTCCCCAACCTAGCAAGGCAGGCCAACATTCAAGCCCAGGAAATACAGAGAACACTACAAAGATACTCTTCAAGAAGAGTAACACCAAGGCACATAATCTTCAGATTCACCAGGGTTGAAATGAAGGAAAAAATGCTAAGGGCACCCAGAGAGAAAGGTGAGGTGACCCACAAAGGGAAGCCCATCAGACTCACAACAGATCTCTCGGCAGAAACCCTACAAGCCAGAAGAGAGTGGGGGCCAATGTTCAACATCCTTAAAAAAAAGAACTTTCAAACTAGAATTTCACATTCAGCCAAACTAAGCTTTATAAGCGAGGGAGAACTAAAATCCTTTATGAACAAGCAATTGCTAGAGATTTCGTCACCACCAGGCCACCTTAAAAGAGTTCCTGAAAGGAGCATTAAACATAGAAAGAAGCAACCAGTACCAGCCACTCCAAAAACATACCAAATGGTAAAGAGCATTGACACAGTGAAGAAACTGCATCAACTAACAGGCAAAACAACCAGCTAGCATCAAAATGGCAGGATTAAGTCCACACATAACAATATTAACCCTAAATGTAAATGAGCTAAATGCCCCAATCAAAAGACACAGACTGGCAAATTGGATAAAAAGTCAAAACCCATGGGTGTGCCATATTCAGGAAACCCATCTCACGTGCAGGGACACACATAGCTCAAAATAAAGGGATGGAAGAAGATTTAGCAAGCAAATGGAGAGCAAACAAAAGCAGGAGTTGCAATCCTAGTCTCTGATAAAATAGACTTTAAACCAACAAAGATCAAAAGAGACAAAGAAGGGCATTACATAATGGAAAAAGGATCAATACATCAAGAAGAGCTAACTATCCTAAATTTATATGCAAACAATACAGGAGCACCCAGACACACAAAGCAAGTTCTTAACGACCTACAAAGAGACTTAGACTCCCACACAATAATAAAGTGGAAGACTTTAACACTCCATTGTCCATATTAGACAGATCAACAAGACAGAAAATTAACAAAGATACCTGGGCCTTGAACTCAGATCTGAACCAAACAAACCTAATAGACATCTACAGAACTCTCCACCACAAATCCACAGAATATACATTCTTCTCAGCACCACATCACACCTACTCTAAAATTGACCATATAATTGGAAGTAAATCACTCCTCAGCAAATGCAGAAGAATGGAAATAATAACAAACAGTCTCTCAGACCACAGTGCAAGCAAATTGTAACTCAAGGATTAAGGAACTAACTCAGAACCACACAACTTCATGGAAACTGAACAACTGGCTCTTCAATGTTGACTAAACAATGAAATGAAGGCAGAAATAAAGATGTTCTTTGAAACCAATGAGAATGAAGACACAACATACCAGAATATCTGGGACACATTGTAAAGCAGTGTCTAGAGGAAAATTTATAGCAATAAATGCCCACAAGAAGTGAGGAAAGATCTAAAATCAACACCCTGACATCAAAATTGTAAGAGCTAGAGGAGCAAGATCAAAAAACTCAGAAGTTAGCAGAAGACAAGAAATAACTAAGATCAGAAAAGAACTGAAGGAGATAGAGACACACAAAAAAACCCCTTCAAAAAAATCAATAAACCCAGGAGCTGGTTTTTTGAAAAGATCAACAAAATAGACAACTAGCCAGATCAATAAAAAAGAGAAGATCAAATAAATGCAATAAAAAACAATAAAGGGGATATCAACACCAATTCCACAGAAATACAAACTACCATCAGAGATTACTACAAACAACTCTATTCACATAGACCAGTAAACCTAGAAGAAATGGATAAATTCCTGGACACTTGCATCTTCCCAAGCCTAAATCAGGAAGAAGCTGAAATCCTGAATAGACCAATAATAAAGGCTGAAGTTGAGGTGGCAAATAATAGCCTACTAACCAAAAAAAAAAACCAGGTCCAGATGGGTTCACAGCCAAATTCTACCACACGTAGAAAGAGGAGCTGGTACCACTCCTTCTGAAACTATTTCAAACAATCCAAAAAGAGGGAATCCTTCCCAAATCATTTTATGAGACCAACATTATCCTGATATCAAAACTTGGAAAAGATGCAACAAAAAAGAAAACTTCAGGCCAATATCTATGATGCATACAGATGCAAAAATCTTTAATAAAATACTGGCAAACCGATTGCAACAGCACATCAAAAAGCTTATCCATCAGAATCAAGTCAGCTTCACCCTGGGGATGCAAGACTGGTTCAACATATGCAAGTCTATAAACGTAATCCACCACATAAACAGAACCAAAGACAAAAACCACATGATCATCTCAATAGATGCAGAGAAGGCCTTCGACCAAACTCAACAGCTCTTTATGCTGAAAACTCTCAAGAAATTAGGTATCAAAAGAATGTATCTCAAAATAATAAAAGCTATTTATGACAAACCCACAGCCAATATCATACTGAATGGGCAAAAACTGGAAGCATTCCCTTTGAAATCTGGTATAGACAAGGATGCCCTCTCTCACCACTCCTATTCAATACAGTATGGGAAGTTCTAGCTAGAGCAATCAGGCAAGAAAAAGAAATAAAGAGTATTCAGTTAGGAAAGGATAATGACAAATTACCTCTATTTGCAGATGACATGACTGTATACTTAGAAGACTTCATTGTCTCAGCCCAAAATCTCCTTCAACTGATAAACTTCAACAAAGTCTCAGGATACAAAATCAACGTGCAGAAATCACAAATATCCCTATACACCAGTAACAGACTAAAAGAGACCAAATTAAGAGCAAATTCCCACTCACAATTACCACAAAGATAATAATATACCTAGGAATACAACAAAGTATGTAAGGACCTCTTCAAGGAGAACTAAGAAACACTGCTCAAGGAAGTAAGAGAGAACACAAACAGATGGAAAAACATTCCATGCTCATCATTAGGAAGAATCAATATTGTGAAAATGGTTATGCTGCCCAAAGTAATTTATAGATTCAATGCTATCACCATCAAGCTACCTATAACTCTCTTCATAGAACGGGAAAAATGACCTTAAACTTCATGTGGCACCAAAAGAGAGCCTGCATGGCCAAGATAATCCTAAGCAAAAAGAACAAAGCTGGAAGCATCATGCTACCTGACTTCAAACTACACTACAAGGCTACAGTAATCAAAACAGCATGGTACTGGTACCAAAACAGAGATACAGACCAATGGAACAGAACAGAGGCCTCAGAGGCAACATCACACATCTACGACCATCTGATCTTTGACAAAGCTGACAAAAACAAGCAATAGGGAAAGATTCCCTGTTTAATAAATGGTGTTGGGATAACTGGCTAGCCATGTGCAGAAAACAGAAATTGGACCCCTTCCTGACACCTTACAGCAAAATTAACTCCATATGGATTAAAGACTTACACATAAGACCTAACACCATAAAAACCCTAGAAGAAAACCTAGGCAAAACCATTCAGGACATAGGCATAGGCAAGGACTTCATGAATAAAACAGCAAAAGCATTGGCAACAAAAGCCAAAATAGACAAATGGATTCTAAATAAACTCCATGGCTTCTGTACAGCAAAAGAAACCATCATTAGAGTGAACTGGCAACCAACAGAATGGGGAAATATTTTTGCAATCTATCGATCAGACAAAGGGCTAGTAGCCAGAATCTACAAAGAACTAAAACAGATTTACAATAAAAAAAAACTAACAAGCCCATTCAAAAGTGGGCAAAGGACATGAACAGACACTTTTCAAAAGAAGACATATATGAGTCCAACAAACATGAAAAAATGGTCAACATTACTGGTCATTAGAGAAATGCAAATCAAAACCACACTGAGATACCATCTGACACCAGTCAGAAAGGTGATCATTAAAAAATCTGGTGACAACAGATGCTGGAGAGGATGTGTAGAAATAGGAATACTTTTACACCATTGGTGGGAGTGTAAATTAGTTCAACCATTATGGAAGACAGTGTGGCAATTCCTCAAGGACCTAGAAATAGAAATTCCATTTGACCCCACAATCCCATTACTGAGTATATATCCAAAGGATTTTAAATCTTTCTTTTATAAAGACACATGCACACGTATGTTCACCGTGGCACTATTTACAATAGCTAAGACTTAGAACCAACCCAAATGCCCATCGATGATAGACTGGACAGGAAAAATGTGGCACATATACATCATGGAATACTATGTGGTCATAAAAAATGATAAGTTCATGTCCTTTGTAGGGACATGGATGAACCTGGAAACCATCATTCTCAGCAAACTCACACAAGAACAGAAAACCAAACACCGCATGTTCTCACTCGTAGGTGGGTGTTGAACAATGAGAACACATGGACACAGGGAGGGGAGCATCATACACTGGGGTCTGTGGGGGGGATCTAGGGGAGGGACAGTGGGGGTGGGAAACTGGGGAGGGATAACATGAGGAGAAATACCAGATATAGGTGATGGGGAGGAAGGCAGCAAACCACATTACCATGTATACACTTATTTAACAATCCTGCATGTTCTTCACATGTACCCCAAAACCTAAAATGCACTAAAAAAAAAAAAAAAAACCCTGCATCTCCTACCACTTCACTGCTGTGGCTACTGCCCTAGATGACATAATTGAGGATTCTCCAGGCACTAAACTAGAGCGCTTTCCATACATTATCTCACTGAATCCATGTAAGAACACTACACAGAAGAAAATATCATTATTACCATTTTAAACATCTCAAAACCAGGGTAATCTTAAGTTTTGGACATTTTTGTGATTAAAACATTAGCTTCTGAGTAATTATGGGTTCCATAATCAAACCCATAAAGTTACATTTGAAGAAGTAGCTTTAGAGGGAAACTTTCAGGGAAGGATAGAGAAAGGAGTTTCAGGAGTTCACAAAGCTGAGGCTATATGGTCTTGCTTCAATGCACTGTCCTTAAGTACAATTTTCCCAGTTTTTTTTTTTCCAGAAGCTCTTTCTTCTAGTTCTCCTCTCTTTTTTGTCTTTGACAGACTCTTTTGCTTTTATCTTCTACAAATGAACATTAAAGAAAAGAATACTGGTTGAAATACTGCTTTTTGTCTATGGCCTATTGCTTATATGCATTCACAGCTCTTATCTCTTCATCATTGATGGGCTGGAGTAATGAGATGCCAATCTCCTGGAGTCCAGCATATGTAATTACAAACTTGTTGAAACTATTCTTTGACTTTGCCTAATAGACTCAGCCCTTGGGTGCATAACTATCTTAAAACTGTGTAACCTGGAGGCTCCGATTCAGCAGAGGCAGTTTTCCCCTTCAAATCAATCAAAATGTGGGTCTCTGGATCCTGAATGATTACAGTTTTAAAGACAGCTTAAGATTTCAGGATCTGTTTTTTTTAAATATATAAATACCAGTGAAATGCTTTAGGATATATTAAAGTTTATTAGTGTATTACACTGAACAACAACAATTAATCCAATAATACCCTGCCTAAATTTTTGCCTCATTTTCCTCATCATCTTCATTTTCTATTCCAAAAGAACTGGCATCTTACTCTCCTTAAAATGTTTTTTACATCTGCTGTTTTCTTATACTAAAGGACTTGTTACTGTGAGATGGGTAGTCTAGGGAAATGGGAAATTGGAAGGTGAGATATAACAGGAGAAAATAATTCAAAGAATAAAACTTTTCTTTTCATTGAGTCTTAGAGGGATAGGACCAATTTTGGGGGTTATATATGGAGACTAACAGATCCTAAGATGAACAACTCATCTACCACCAGGAAAAGGAGAAGGCGCATCTCCATGAGGTAAGTGTCACAATGGGGACAGGATCATTCCCACTTGAACTTTTGGTAAATATCCTCTATAATGAGGCATGAGGCCTCAGTCCAGATCTAGGAATGCTATGCATTACAAGTGCTCTGCCACACTATCTTTGTGACCAAGAATGGAATGATGATAAGAATGTTTGTTTCACTATGTGTATAATTAGTGAGGAAATTATTTTCCATTAATGCATTTAGCATAGCATGTAAATATTAAGAGTCTGATATATACTGTGCCTGTTATGTTTCATCTTATTTAGCCACTGGTAATTTCCTATGTCTTTTAGGCATACAAATCAATCATTTAAAGTCAGAAAACCTCAACTGGACACAATTTTAGGAGTAGCTGGTTACTGCAAACTCTGCTTAAAAATTGTATTAATTCTTTATAGTCCACCAAGCTCAGGGAGGTTACATCCAAATTGAAAAAAACCTGTATTATACAAAGTTGAGGTCTTTCCACTATAAATAAAGGACTGTAAAAGAAATATTTTCTAAAATATCAACGTGGATGCAGTATGGTTTTTTGCAGAACAGAACAAGGGGAAAATGCACGCACCATGTTTCTGTTAAGCTATTCCAAAGATTTCTCAGCAGAAGATTTGGCTTATTGTGGGTGACAGCTGCTCAGTGTGAGCTGTGACATTTCTAAAATGAGAATCCACTCAGAATTATAAGCTTCTATTTCTGCATTAATTATAAAGGTATAATAAAATAAATGTTCTCTTCTTGAAGACTGAGAAGCAAACTATGGAATCAAAGCATAATTTACACTGCTATGTAAAATTACTTGCTTTCAGTTTACAAAATGCCACTTGCTTATGAGTCTTTGTACATGCTCTTCCTTCCTCCTCTCTCTTCATCATTCCCTTACTCTTTTTAAGTCTCTCCCTTCCTTTCCCTCTTACACAAACAGACATACAGATACACATACACAAACACACACATGTATTTCACATAAGCTTGCCTAGCCATCACATTTCAGTTTAGACATAACCTCATATTGGGAGATGACTGAGGTCTGCATTTCACATGCTTTTCTATGGCTCCCCCATTGTACCCTGTACTACCACTGTGATATGTATCACACTGTATGGTGAATGCCTAGACACATTTTAGATCTCCCAGTAGACTGAAAGCTCTGTGAGAGTGGGAACCATACATATGGTTCATTTAATTCAGTGTCTGCTCTATGAAAGGTACTCAATAAATGTTTATGAAACATGTATCTTTGGGATGAATTTTTAAAAGTCAAATTTCTTAGAGAATCTGTATCTGTGTGAGAGAAAGAGAATCTCTGTGTGTGAATGAGAGAGAGGGAGAGAGACCTGTTAGCAGGCTTCATTCTACTGGTCGAGTATTATATAAGGACCACTGCCTGCCCATATCAGCATCAGGCAGATTTACTGTTTATTAAGAAGTATTTAACCTACTCTCTTCATTTCATGTGTAGCAGTTGTTAACACAGGAAATGGAAGCTTACACAAGCAGTAGAAGGGCCAAGAAAGCAAGTTGTAGAAAGCTGCCACCCAAACATCAGCCTGCAATGACAAAGCCTGTTTAGTCGCTCACCTGAAGCCAGTGTGAACCTCAACAACCCCTGAAGTCACCTACCACTTTCTCAGCCAAATGCAGGTGATCTTCAAGATGCTTTCCAGGAAGGTATTTTGAACTCTACACTTGCTTATGTGTATCACCATAAGTCTCTTCAGAGAAGAACAGTCACTCTTTTTCTCCTTCCAAAGCTTGTACAACTTCCTCTCATTGGCAGACATTGGCATGATGCCATAGGGGAGCAACGTATCAGAACCATAGTTTTCTCTTCGTGATTCAGACAATCGAATACAACATCCTCAGTGAGACACTGTCAACTTCAGGAGTGATTTTTCACTATTACAGTAATTTTGTTATTATCCATGTAATATAGATTATATACCAATATTTGGAACTCTGTTGCAGAATGTAATGACTATGAGATATTATCCTCTGCTCAGGAACAGTCTCAGTGGGGCCCTGTCCAGGGATGTGCTTCACCACCACATGGGGTGAGTCATTAGGGAAAATACTGAGTTAGTGTTAACCTGCTCTGTAAGATAAGGAAGAATCCAAGTCCTGTTCACTCTTATTACAATGTTGATTCTAGAATTTCTCCAGCACTCTTAGATGTTTGATTTATGAATCACCTGTATGAGCTCCAATGACTCAAGACAACTTTGGATGAAGCTCCTTCTCTGATCTTGGCCTAGCTTCTGGTCCTGATGGTGAAGGTCAAGGAGGCAACATGCCTTTGTATATACTAAGGTGACCTCCTCAAAAGATAAATGCCTGAAGGTAGGAATGATTATCACCTTTGCTCTTCTTTTCATCTAAAAAGAATCTGTGTTGCTCCCTGCTGAAAATATTTTCATTACTTTCCATAGTATTTAGGGAAAAACCCTTAAGTATTACGCTCAATATTGTTCACACACAATCTTCAAATCTACCCTGCGAGCTCTATTGTTTCTTCAGGCACCTTCCACAGTCCAGTCACAGGAGGTACTCTGTTATTCCTTCATACTGATGCTCACAAAATCCCTTCTGTCTGGGATATTTCTTACCTGAAATCTTTTCTTCCTGAAAGACATCCATCTCAGCTTTCAGAGTGAGTTCAGTATATCATTCTCACCTGAAACTTCTCTGACAAAGGACCTTTTTGCCCTGAATTAATTGCAGCCCTTATTTCTATAGCACCCTGGCACTTTGTCTATACATCTATAGTAGCAGTTTTCATACTGAATTTTAATTGTTTAATTAAGATACATGTTTTCTCCATTAGATGGTCATATCATTGAGGGTAAAATAACCTACATTTCAGTGTTTGGATTCCCATTACCAAGTAGATTATGCTCAATAAAGATTAATGGTCTGAATTTAATAAGATAACTGACATTTATAGAATACTTCAGAGTGTTCAAAATGCTTTCAAATATATTCTTGCACTTAATCTTTACAACAAGCCAATGAGGCAGATATTTTTATTATTTCTATATTGCAGATAAGGAAATTAAATCTCAAGAATATTTAGGATCTGATCAGTACACCAAAGACTCCTCATAAATACATCTTGATTGATGGTTTGATGTAGACAATTGCCCTCAGCTCTTTTTGCCTTTACAGAAAATGTAAGCACATGTAGTGTGCTTTACTTGGCATCAGCAGCCTGTGTCTCATACTGCTACTTAATCATTTAAAACTCAAGAATCACATTTTTAGTCTTTCCTGACAACTTCCTATACAAACATGACTTAAGGTATGGCTCTGATGTCATCTTGGTTACAATATTAACACAATAATACTTCCCCATCTGTCAATCCTCCCAGACTCTGATTTGATTGAAACAGCATTTCCCAGTCGTTGGAATCCCTGAAAATTTAGAGACTGTATACATGCTAATGTTATAGAAAGATGTGGATGCATCTATAGATTTAGTATTTCTTATTTCAACATGAAGGATCTCTTCTGTTATCCTCTGATAGGATTTTCCTACTATGATGTATATTTGGATAAAATCATCGATGGCTATTGTAAAGAATGGTTTCCTTGAGTACACATATGAATAGAAACATGCTAGAAAGCTTTAGATGTAACTAGCTTGTCCAATGGGGCTTACAAAAAAAAAAAAAAAAAAAAAGAGTCTCAATTGGAACTGGCCAAAGTTCTGAAAGATTCTTCTCTTTGTAGTCCAGCCATTTTCCAAAACTCCTAGGGAAATCTGAATTTATGTCTTCTGGGTTTTCAAGGTTATATAGTACAAACACATTAGGAATCTCTAAGTTCATAGATACATGTTCAAATCTGCAATCCACCACTAACCTACTTGACCCTCTCTGAGCCTCATCATGTTCCCCAGTTAAATGGAAATACAAAAAGTCCCTACCTCATAGGGTTAATTTGTCTATTACATGTGATAAGGAATGTAAAGCTTGGCATAGTGCCTGACACATTAAATGTTGCAACAAATATTGTTATAATTGCTATAGTGAAAATAAAAAAAATAGGAGCAAAAAATAAATAGAAAAAAAGGAAGGAAGGAAGGAAAAAGGAATGGATTCCAAACTCCACAGACTAGGCATCTTGGGGCCATTTTATCTCATTCTTAACAAAGATTCCATGAAGTAAATTTCAGTGTCATCCCCATTTTATATATGAGGAAACTCTTACCCAAAAAGTGAATGTTTTAGAAGTCTCATTCATGCACTATTATCTGTTAAAAGTGACACTACTGAAATTTATTATTCTACAACCTATTAGATACTCTTTATGTTTTCATTCTTTTTCTTTAGCAGGGGCATTTGTTTTAGACCTTCCAATCTCCACCACGTGTTTTGAAGTCCTACAAGAATCTATGCAAATAGAGATGTCTCTTTCTTTTACTGCCCTCTGGACAGATGCTAAAGTCCTGGGACCTATGAAGCCTATGTGTAAATCATCATCTACTATCGGCCTTCCATCACTTCATTTCTGCCTTGATCCTGAGTTTTAACAGGCTGAAACTGACTGGAAAAACACTGTCTATCTCCCTGACACTTCAGGGCATAAACCATGGAGTAAAATCAAGCTACAGATACCCGTAGCTCCCGTGGTTTTGTGATAAAATTTAAATTATGACTTAGAGAAGGTAGTGTATACATTATATTAAAATGCCTGGGCTCTCACATATAGTAAGAAGAAACTTGAAACTGTTGTTTACAATCTCCATAAACTTGAAACATGAAATGCCTTATATGAATGAAATATACATTCAAAATATACACCAACATGGCAGTAGATGCTTCTGCAGAAACATTCTAAGTATTAAATATGGTTAAAAAAAAAGTCAGTTAATACAGACACCAGAAGAATTTTGGTTTTAGAGTGCTATAAGCATTAATATTCATTATAAAAATAAGAGTTGATAACCACAGAAGGAACAGGAACAAAGCTTTGGTGATAACAGGAAATTATCTTCTCAATGTTCACAGAACATTTTGTTCTCAATCTTCAGAAGTTAAAGTTGACAATTAAAGTTATGATTTCCTTAGACTGTGCATTTTCTTCCATAAATGTGCTCTTTTCATAGCTGAATTCTCATGTTTTTATTCTGGTGATTACAACATAATTGATTCTAGCCAAATGCATATTGTGGATATTATTACTGGCAGCTGGAAGATTTCCAATCCATGAAACTTTCTATAGGGAAAGGGAAGACAAGAATTAAATAGTCTAGTGCAGCAAAGTAACTTCTACTGGCTTCTATGTTGGAAATGATACGTGCTCCATTTTCAATTTTTCTGAATCTATGCTCCATTGGGTTATATCAGGTTTCACCTGTAACATCAACCAAACAGACTTGAAGGGAGACAAATTGAGAGTCAAAGGATAATACAGTTTTTGAAGATCTAGTAAAATGCACAAAAATGAATTAAACAGCAGGATGGAGCAAGTGTTAAACTTTTTTTAATACATGGAATTGGCATCTGCTAGTTCCACTTATTTAAAGTTCCTCCCATATTTTATTGTAAACTTGATACTTTAAAAGATTTATAGCATAGCCAATAGGATCTCTAAGAGCTCATCCAATATGTGTGGAAGCATTTAGTTTTAACTCATTTTCTTTAATACACTACATATATATATATATATATATATGTATATATATGTACATATATATATATACAGACACACACATACACACACACGATATATATAGTGTATTAAAGAAAATGAGTTAAAACTAAATGTTTTAAATAATAAGCCTTTCAGCTGATTCAGATGCACATTCAAGTTTGAGAACCACTGGTAGAGTCAATTTTGTGAAGCCTAATGAAATGCTTCCAAATTGACAGCAAAGACCAATCCCTGCTTATAGTTCATTTATCCGATAGTGTCAGCAGCAGGCTTTATTCTTGTGTCCCACCCACTAGCATCACTTGTGAGTCAGTGTGCATAGAAATACAGTTTTTACATTTGTTTGTGTCCTCTCTTATTTCCTTAAGCAGTGCTTTGTAATTCTCCTTGAAGCAGTCCTTCTATCCTCATGGATAAGAAGGATTAACATCACGAAAATGGCTGTATTGGCCCAAAGTAATTTGTAGATTCAATGGTATTCCTATCAAACTAACATTGACATTCTTCCCAGAATTAGAAAAAAACTACTTTAAATTTCATATGGAATCAAAGTAGATGCTGTATAGCCAAGACAATCCTAAGCAAAAAGAACAAAGCTGGAGGCATCATGCTACCTGATTTCAAACTATACTACAAAGCTAGAGAAACCAGAACTGCAAAGTACTGGTACCAAAACAGCCATATAGACCAAGGAACAGAACAGAGACCTCAGAAGTAACACCACACATCTACAACCATCTGATCTTCAACAGACATGGCAAAAACAAGCAATGGGATAAGGGTCTCCTGTTCAATAAAAGATGCAGGGAAAACTAGTGAGCCATATGCCGAAAACTGAAACTGAACACCTTCCTTACACTTTATGCAAAAATTAACCCAAGGTGGATTAAAGGTTTAAATGTAAAGCCCTAAACCATAAAAACCCCAGAAGAAAACCTAGGCAATAATACCATTCAAGACACAGGCATGAGCAAACACTTCATGATGAAAATGCCAAAAGCATTTGCAACAAAAGCTAAAACTGACAAATGGAATCTAATTAAATTAAAGAGCTTATGTACAGCAAAAGAAACTATCATGATAGTGAACAGGCAACCTATAGAATGAGAGAATATTTTTGCCATCTACCCATCTGACAAAGGTCTAATATCCAGAATTTACAAGGAACTTAAAGAAATTTACAAGAAAAAAAAAACCAACCCCATCAAAAAGTGGGCAAAGGATATGAACAAACACTTCTCAAAAGTAGACATTTATGTAGCCAAAAAACATATGAAAAAAAGCTCAACACTGCTGATTAGAGAAATGCAAATCAAAACCAAAATCGGACACTATCTCATGCCAATCAGAAAGGCGATTATTAAAAAATCAGGAAACAACAGATGCTGATGAGGTTATGGTGAACTATGAACACTTTTACACTGCTGATGGGAGTATAAATTAGTTCAACCATTGTGGAAGATATTGTGGCAATTCCTCAAGGTTCTAGAACCAGAAATGCCATTTGACTCAGCAATCCCATTACTGGGTTTACACCCAGAGGAATGTAAACCATTCTGCTATAAAGACACATGCACTCATACGTATTGCAGCACTATTTACAATAGCCAAGAAATGGAACCGACCCAAATGCCCATCAGTGACAGACTGGATAAAGAAAATGTGGTACATATACAGCACAGAATACTATAAAGCCGTAAAAAGGAATGAGATAATTTCCCTTGCAGCAACATAGATGAAGCTGGAAGCCATCATCCTCATCAAACTAACACAGGAATAGAAAACCAAACACCACAAGTTCTCACTCTTAAGTGGGAGTTGAACAATGAGAACACATGGAGACAGGGAGGGGAACAACACACACCAGAGCCTGTTGAGGGGTCAGGGGCAAGGAGAAGGAACTTAGAGGTCGGGTCAATAGGTGCAGCAAACCACTATGGCACACGTATACCTATGTTACATACCTGTACCTTCTGCACATGTATACTGGAAATTAAAAATGAAAAAAGGAAATACAGTTTTTATGTAGGGGTCATAAAACTATCATGTGTGAGAGCTAGTTCACTGCTTTTTTTGGTAAATAAAGTTTTATTAGAACATAGCCTCATTCATTTACTTATTGTGTATGATTGCTTTAACACCACAATGGCAGAGCTAAGTAGCAGCAGAGCCCTTATCGCAGGTCATGAGAGTTATAAAATGTGACTATAGAAACTATTGCAAGGACATTGCATGAAATTCCACTCTTATATTTAGATCTAGCCTGTATACATGTGTCTCTGAAAGGAATTATACAGGGTACCATCAGCCCAAATTAGGACACTTGTAGGCATGAGCTTATGTAAAATATGCTATGTTGGAAGTCCATAGATAGAGCCCAAGAAGCCAGGGTTAGCACAGGAAAATTTGGTTTGGAAAGTAAAGAGAGAAAACAGGTTTGGAGTAAGACTGAAAAATTCATACGTTGCAATCTCCTTCTCATGCAAATGACAGAAATTACCAATCAATCATGAGGCTCCTATTCTCAAAGGCCTACCTGGGCCTCACAGCTCTCTTCAACAAGCTCTCTTGGTAGCCATTACTAATCGTCTGCAATTGGTTTATTGGAGGAAAATTATTGACCATCCTGTTGCTGGATTAAAAAAAAAAGGTCAACAAGGAATGCTGTGAATTACTCTCTAGAACCTGTATGGGGAAGGTCTAAGGAACACAGGAGGGTAAAATACAAGGAGAGGTCTTAATGAGAAAAGGGGAGGTAGGTGGGAAATAAAAAGTCCAGCAATGTTCATGAAAGCTGTATACTTCTTTTGTATACTTCCACAAGTTAGCTACTACACTCTTTTTATTTTGAAAATAAAGAAATGGAACGCATTCTCTTATGTACCTTGCTAGAAGTAATGCAGCCAACAAGTGATACTATGAGGCACTTCTGGTCTGCACATTAAAGCCCCTGCTTTTCTGCTGTTTTTTGTACCGCTATACTGTTTTGTCTAAGGCTGCACTATGCCTAAATTTTACCTTTGAAACTGAACTTCTTAAGGTTCAACTTAAAAAATCCTATTGGACAAGTATGGTTATCTATATAAAGCAAGAAGGGAGAGAGGGAGAAATAAAGTTGTAAAGGGGGAGGAAGGAGGAAAAGAGAGGGAAAGAGAAAGAGAGATGGAGAGAGAGAGAGAGAGAAGAGTGGGAAGAAAGAATGAATGAGTGAGAGCGATGGACTCTGACACAATGAGATAAAAAAGGACAGAGAGAGACAGGCTGGAGATATAATTCAGAAAGTATACAGACATTTATTCTAAAAGCAGAAAGTAAACAACAACAAACTTTAACATAAAACTTTCAGTAAGAAAGCAAATTGGAAAAGGCCTAAAATAACTGCACCCCTACACATGGTACAACAAACATCTGCTGCTTTGTCTGACCCAGGAGGCCAATATTCATGTACAAATTCTTCATCCTCTGGAGAGCATACTAATGATATGGTGGCTGTTTAAAGAAAGGAGAAATTAAAACAAAACAAATTCTTTTTCCAAAACTTCAGGATGACAAGAAATAGAGCTGGATTTATGGGTAGGTAAAGTAGGTGACTGCTTTGAGAAATGCCAGAAAGGCCTAGCCACACTGAAATTGGACATATTTCAGGTACCATCTTCCCCCAAACAGTGTCTTTTGAACATTATTATTTTGATTTAAACATTGCCCTTTTTGGACCTCATTTCGAAGGTAAATAAACTTGGTAGTGCTAACACATTCAATCACTATTCACCAGTGTGCAGATATCAAAGGGTAAGCACTAATGTCTTGCCACATAAATTTTAATTGTTTTCAGTTATGTACAATGCAAGATGTTTGAAGCATCCTTGTGTTACTTTATGATTGTAACAAATTTTCTCTTATAAATCCCATAACACTATGTTAGTATTAATCAAATGTGTTTCCTAGAATATTCATTCAGCATAATCATAACCTGAGATTAACAGGTAAACGGTAAAAACAACAACAACAACAACAACAACTTTAGAAAATGTGGTCTAATTTATGCACCTCATGATATATCACACTCAGTACGTGTCATAAATGGCTCTGAGAAACCCCAAAGTAATTCTATTTAATCAATTTTTGTCTAAGTGCATTTGTCCAAGAAAGTCTTCACACTCCCACTGTTAACTATTTGTATTCTCTAGAAAACTGGAACACAATTGTAGAAATAAGACTGTTAAAATATAATTCTTAGCTACATTTCTTTTTCCTTATAGGTTTTTTTCTTGGCCACATCTAAAAGTTTGATAGCTACAGATATTCCTAGGAATTTATAATCCAGGAAAATATGGAAAAATTTAAAAAACTTAGCTGACATTATTCTGAACCAATTTTTCTAGGTAATGGTCAGAAATCTGCATGTTTTCTATTTTATAGTCTGACAAATGACTTACAGGAGTCATTCCTAAGACTGTACTTTGAAATATAAAGGGAATAAAAGGCTTCTGCTTTTAGGAAGCATAAGTTTTCATCATTAATAGAAACCTGGATGTGATAAAACCAGAGAATAGAGGCTTATTATGTGAGATGCTCTATCATTTGAGACATGTCCTCAGCCAGCCATCTTCTTTCATTCTCCTTTTATCTGGTCAAATCCTCTTTTCACTCTCTGGTTCCTCATCCTGACATACTACTCTGACTCAACTTCATGTCCTTGCCTTTTGGTACAATTTGACTTTTGCCATTAACCTCATCCTATAGGAGGATTAGGCAAGTTGAGAGGGGGACGCCTACACAACTGTGATATTTCTTTAAATGAAGAGGCTCATACTGCATGCAGGAAAATTCCTAAAGAGGCACTGATTCTATTTGTTGATACTATTAGATACATAAAGTAGAGCCACTGGCCCAGGGTCTGTTTAAGTTAAAGTAATTATAAATGGGAGATGTGGCTAATTCAGCAAATACTTAATGAAGGACTTTTGCGAGCCAAGTATTGTTCAAGGCCAGGGGATTCAGCAGTGAACAAAAGAGCAAAGATCTCTGTTTTCACAAAACTTACATTCTAGATGGATGAGACAAATGATGAGCAAAATAAATACTCATTTATAAGCTATCAAAAATATTTAATAGCTTTTACAATGGAGAAAAAGCATGGAAAGTGAGTAGGGAGTGTTGGAGGGAGAGGGGAAGTGTGGAGTTGGAATTTTATAAACAGCAGCTCAGGAAGATTTCCATAAGAATAAAAAAGGTGAAGATTTCACTGAGTAGAGAATTAAAAAAAGTGAAATGTCATATAGATATCTGGAGATAGGAATTCCAGGAAGAGGAAAGAACAGGTGTGAAGGCCTTGAGGTAGGAGCAGGCCTGGCATATTTGACAAGCAGCAAAAGGACCAGAGCGCTGGAAAAGATCAGCAAGAAGTGTAGTGGCATATGAGGCCAGAGAAATAACTGGGGACAAATCCACCAAACTTCACAGGCCACTGGGATTTACTTTGACTTTTACTTGGAGTGACATTCAAGGTCATCAGGGGTTTGGTGCAAAAAAGTGACACGATCTCACATATGTTTAAACAGGACCCCTCTGACCGTAGTGGGAACAGATTGAAGGGAAACGATGGTAGACACAGGCAGACCAGTTAGGAGACTATAGCAATCTTCCAGGAAATAAATGATGGTGGCTGAAATCAGAATAGACATACTAAAGGAAGAAAGATGTGGGTATATTTTAAAGATAAAGATATCAGGATTTTCTGATAGAAGATCAAGAGAGGATTCACTAAGGTCAGGCGTGATGGCTCACACCTGTAATCCCTGGACTTTAGGGGGCTGAGGCAGGCAGATCAGTTGAGATCAGGAGTTCGAAACCAGCCTGACCAACATGGTGAAACCCATCTCTATTAAAAATACAAAAATTATTCAAGGATGGTGGCATCGACCTGTAATTTAAGCTACTCAAGAGGTTGAAGAAGGAGAATTGGTTGAGACTAGGAGGTGGAGGCTGCAGTGAGGCAAGATCATGCCACTGCACTCCAGCCGGGGTGACAGAGTGAAATTCTGTCTCAAAAAAAAAAGGGGGGGAGAGAAAGAGGATTCACAGATAACTCCAAAGTTTTGTGCTTCAATACTGGATGGATAAAATTCCCATCAATGAAGAAGACTGAAGAAGGAGAAAATTAATTGGTAAAGAAGAGAGATTAATTTCCGATATTTTAAGATTGCAATCCTTATTTTAAGCTGTGAGTTCAAGATAAAAGTCTAGGGCAGACAAACATTTAAACTTGAGAAGGACAGAATTATAAATCTTTCGTGTTAGGCAATTGCATATACACTTATTAATTTAGACTATAGTTCATAATTGTTACTTCTTAACATATGGCAACATGATCTTTAAGGCTTTTCCATAGAAGTTTAATCATAAAATTAAACTTCTATGATTTAATTTTATACTATGACTTGAATATAATTTTTTAAAGCCTCAGAGCCCCTAATAACCAGGTAATTGCCTTTTAATTCCAAACTATGATTTGCTTCTTTATCTTTCTCCCTAGTTCTCGTCACCTCAGACATTTTCATAGCTTCTGGTCTCAGCTATCCAAGCTTATAATTAGTTGCTCTTTAGAACAGGTTCATTAATCCTTTTCAATATTTCTCTGCTACTTGCTCTGGACTCTAAATGTTTCTCCTTGGCCCTTCTTTAGGCCAAACCATTTCTTCTGCTGTCTAGAGCTCAAAACCTTTGTGTGGACCAAATGGCTGACGGGCTTTTCAAATGAGTCTAACTCATAGCTAATTTCTACTTATTCACTCAGGGCTTCTTCTCTGCGAATGAACATTACCTTGGACTACCTGTTTCTCTCATAGTTCAGGTAACTGCTTCTGATAACAAATAAGATCAGCATTTTTTCTTGCAAAAAATTGTTTTCTTCTCTCAGATACAGCAGCTCACTTATCAACATCAAATTTGTAAACAGCTCCTACTATTTATATACTAAATATACTCCTACTAAATATACTACCTAAATATACTACCTACTAAAGTTAAGGCATGACAGCTACAGAGATGACTGAGCCAGAGGGTATGGGAAGAAACCTGAGATGATTATCTTTCCTGTAATTTTGCCTGGGAAAAGCTCTATTTCAGGGGGAAAAAAAAATACTGTTATCTTCTCTATCACCAAAAATTGGGAGAATACATTTTTTTTTCTAACACTTTTGGATATAAAAGACAGTAAAAAAAAAAAAAGGTGACAGAGATTTCCTGGACATACTGATGGTTTCTATAGATAATGTTTGGAGTATGGTGACAAGCCAAGGAAAATGCAGAAATGGTCACTGTATCTACAGCACCTGCTTCTGTATTCCCATAGTTAATAAATTATGCTATTCCTACTGTGATGGGTCAAGGAAGTCTAATAGGCTATTGTGGCAACATCATCATTTATGTGTAATTACCATGACACAATAAGCTCCAAGTTTAAAACAAAGGACTTTAGAACTGATTTTGGGAACATAACCCATCCTTAATTGCATAGAAGGAAAAAGCAGCTCTTCAGCAACTTCTTAAAATTGGAGAGAGAGGTGGGAAAAAAAAAAAACAGAAGTCTAAAAGTGTACATCAATTAAGAAGATAATCTGGGCAACTATTAGAGGATATATCCCAGAAAGTTCACATTCTGAGGCCAACTTTTATCTTAGGAACAGGTTGTCCTGCAAATTCAGAACAGAGTTCCTGAGATTAGTTTTATATGCCTTTCCAAACCACTCAAATGAAAGCAAAGATAGCCAGAGTGGTGATCATTTTTTCCCCATATTAGTAAGGAAGGAAGGAAAGAAGATTCAAAATCTGATGAAAAGTTCAGTGCTTTACCAGTGCCTGATATTCACTGGAGAACCAAAAGCTTGAAGTTGTGATCAAGGGTTTAAGGCAGCCACTCTGGTTCCACATGCGCTGCACATGTGTGTGTGCAAACATGTGGTGTGTATATAAAGAGTTGGTGGGTAGTGATGGAGAGAAAAGAGAGAGAAGAGGGAATTAGAAAGGGGGACAGCAAAACACAAGGGAAAGAAAAAAGTGGGACATAAGAACAGGAATACTCAGAGAAGGTACCGTTAACTGAGGCCTCTTAATCTTGGGTCCGTGAATCTAGGCAGAATTGAAGTGTTGTAAGTTCTTTAAACCTTTAATGAACATGGATATTTTGAGGTAGTATGGCCAAGGCAGCCACATCTTCAGTAGTTTCCTCAGCAATATAGTGATTCTGATGCCAAGTTGTCTTGTCCACACCTTCAGAATTTCTGAGCTGTTCTGTCCATAAGTAGGCTTTAAGGGTTGATAAACTTCCCCAAATTATAAAATGTTGTGGTGTATTTGTTTTTATTTTTTCTAGGAAGAAGTTAGTAGCTTGTACAGTTGCACAGGGTTTCACTACCTCCCCAGTATGCTAAAAAATACTGCATCAAAATAAGTCAGGTTGCCGGTTGCAATGAACAGAATGTTTTTGTTCCCCACAAAAATTCACATGTTGAAATCTTAACCTCTAGTGTAATGGTATTAGGAGGTGGGGCCATTGAGAAGTCATTATGTCCTGAGAGCAGAGCCCTAATGAATGAGATTAGTGCCCTTATGAAAGAGACCCCAGAGAGTTCTCTAGTTTCTTCTACAATATGAGGACACAGCAAGGGAACAGTCATCTATGAAGCACAAAGAGGGTCCGCACTAGACACAGTATTTACCAACGCCTTGATCTTGGACTTCCCAGCCTTTGGAATTGTGAGAAATAAATTCCTGTTGTTTATAAGCCACCCAGTCTATGGTATTTTGTTAAACAAACCATGACATTCTTTGTGGTTTTCTATTTATTCAGTCTGCAGGTATGAAGGTAGCTATTCATCAGAAGGAGTTTGGGAAGGTCAAGCCACTAGTCCAAACTGATAATAGATACTTGTGCTGAAGAAACATCTACATTTTAAAGATGATATTGAAGAATTATGAGAATTTGACAACTCATGTACCAGACAGATGTCAGCTCTCTTTTTGTTTTGCACACAATGACCAAATAATTTGCAATTGTTTAAGTGGAGAAAATGAATTATTTGCCCTTTGTCAGCCAGGTGCCAGTTAGCATTTTGAAGGCAGTATGTCTTAAGCATTAAAGCAGCTGCTTAGTCACTGTTTCTTAATTTCTTTAAAATAAAAAAAAAGCGACCATGCCCAAATCATCTCCCCTAGAGAGAATTTAAGAGAAAGCATGAAAAAGGTACATGGTTAAATTGGCTCTAAGCAGGCAAGCTGGGCTTTCTGAAAAGAAACATTTTTGTGTAAAAATAGATAAATGAATGAAGTAATTTCTCTTCACAGTGGTGAAGACTTCTACTTTTTTCTTGACATTTGACTATTTAGAGTAGGACTGTATAAAACGATTCTATCATACAGAGTTTATATAGTTCATAAAGGTAAAGTATGGCAGAGCTATACTTTATAAACATTTGGGAGACAACAGAATGTAGATGTTATTTTAAGCCCTAAGACTAGAGGAAATAAGTAAACAGTAAAGGACATATAGCAGAGCTATACTTTACCTTTATGAACTATATAAACTCTATATAATGGTTTATTTGGAAATCCCTAAATCTGCAGCTGAGTCTAGATCCTATTCCTGCTGCCTGTGATTTCATTTTCTAACCAGGATGTCACACTATCAAATGTCAGTTTTCGTCTAGGCAGGAAGAAAAAATAAAATCAGTTGGCTCATTTATCTAGCCATCCTTTTCTTATTTTTCTCCTTCTTGAAGTCCTCCCTCCCTCCTTCTTAACCTCCTTTCTTCTATCTCCTTTGCTTCCTTCCTCTTTAAAAATATTTAATGAGCACCTGTTATGTACATGCTCAATGCCAGGAACACGATACGTGCTCAGAACAAGTGTACGGAATGAGTAAATGTCATCGGTAACCTCAATGAAAAACCCAATGATAACGTCTCTATTCATATCTTCCTTGACTTCTCAGCAGAACCTGAAGTTTTCACCTCTCCTTTTTTCTTGAAACGTTATCTTTTCCCAAATTTAGTAAAATGGCAATTACTTGGTTTTCTTCTGATTCATCAGCTACTTTCCAATCTGTTTTGTCAGGTCTTACTCTCGTACTTGTCCACTAAATCTGCCCAGTGCATGCCCTTTATATTTACTATTTCCTCCAGTCTTAGGGCTTAAAATAACATCTACATTCTGCTGTCGCCCAAATGTTTATATCCATCCTTGGCCTCTCCACTGAGAGCTTGATTTGTATTTCCAACTGCATACTTTATATCTAAATAAGTATATTTCAGATGAAACTCAGATTTAATATACACAAGCCTAAACTCTTATTGCCTCTTCATCACTCTGCCATATCTCAATATAGCACCACCATCTTCCCATTGCTCAAGCCTAAGATGTATGCATCATCTCTCAAATGTGTATGTGTGTATATATATTTACATACATATACACTCATAGTCACTATATATATATATGTATAAATATACAGAGTATATATATATATATATATATTTTTTTTTTTTTTTTTCTTTTTGAGATGGAGTTTCGCTCTTGTTACCCAGGCTGGAGTGCATCTAGGCTCACTGCAACCTCCACCTCCTGGGTTCAAGCAATTCTCCTGCCTCAGCCTCCTGAGTAGCTGGGACTATAGGCATGCGCCACCATGTACAGCTAATTTTTGTATTTTTAGTAGAGATGGGGTTTCACCATGTTGACCAGGATGGTCTAGATCTCTTGACCTCGTGATCCACCCACCTCAGCCTCCCCAAGTGCTGGGATTAAAGGCATGAGCCACCGCACCTGGCCTAGAGTCAATATTTTAGTAGCTTTTCATATTAATCAAGTGCATAAAATAGAAACCCAGTAAATGTTAATTTATTGAATTAATTGATTTCATTATTTAACAAATATTTAGCATATGCAACTTTCTTCAGAATCGATTTCAAATTATTGATACTGTGTCTACCTAGGTATTCGGCTATATAACCCCTGGTTTATCAGTGACTGCAGTTCTTACCTACTCCTTGGTGGCCTCCTCGCCTTTGTGTGTCTTTCTGATTATGATATGCCATAACCCATAATCCCCTGGGCTGGCTCTGTGGTGATGTATTTCTTCTTTGTGTAGTCAACTTAATGTAAAGTCAATCTGTTTCTATATACTGTTAAATGGTAACACTGCAATGTTCTATGGGTCATAAATTTTTGATCTCTACATGTTTAGGCACTTTATGCAAAATGCTGGTGTTATTTCTGATTAATCAGTTTATCTGAGTGGACGATCTGGGTTCTCTTTGACACAGTACTATATGTACATTAAAAAAAAACATTTGATACAGGTATTAGGGTGCATATTTTTGAAAATACATTTTTCTATGTGAAAATTTTGTCTTTTAAGCTTCTGCTTCCTTCCAAGGGCACGAGATTAAATAATTTCAACAATACCCACTGAGTCACATACTAAAGACCTTAAGCGAAGAAATAATTTGGGAGACTTAGAAGGCCTAACTAGTATGTCATAATGTATAGTGTTGAATATCTCATATTTGATGGTTACTGACATAGTACAAATTTAATTTATTCCTAGAGGAATCAAGATGAAAAGACAGACTACACTGATGTTCTCAAAGATTTATGTTGGAAGTTCAAATGATTTCTGAATTTTTTTAGATTACAGCTAATGATATTATTATAAATAGGAGTTTGACCCCAATGCTTTTCCTTTGAATAGTCCCATTCTTTCTTAGATCTCCATAGTAGATTCACGTTTACCAAGGCTGCTTTTCATTTCCCATGTTATTTTACTGCAAAGTAGGATTAATTAAAAATTTCTGCTTAAAATTCACATATATCTTTCTGGTGGCTATATTAACTGACAAATGAAATTATTATTTTTTTAAATTTTAATTAAAAATTTAAGGAGTCTGAAAGGTATACAAGTAAGTACTAAGTAAAAATATATTATATACCAAAACTGGACAGTAAAGAAAGGGAGAAAGTAGAAATAACATAACTACATCAAGGCTCATAAAGAGCTGACAGATACATTCTCAGAAAATAGAAGATTAAACACATTATACAAAGCTCTTGTTATAAAGGTAACCACTACTAAGTTTTGGGGAAAAAAGAGGTAACCAGTCTCCGGGCAGTCATACTGCTTATATGGCAGCTGGCTTGTTCGAGAGTGAGCAGCCAAAGAAAGAAAAGTGGAAGAGTATGGCATTTTCGTGACTTGCCCTGGAAGCCACATAGTAAGTCATCTACCTTAATCTGTTGGTCAAGGTAGTCACAAATCCCAGTCCAGTTTCAAAGGGAGAGGACACAGACTCCACCTTTCCAAAAGGGGATTATTGAAGTCAAATAGAACAAATGAAATGGGAGATACTGTTGTGGCCATCTTTGGAAAATAAAATCTACCCTATCTTCCATAGTATCAGAAGAAATACATAACAATAGAAACTAAATGTAGACAATATAGTGAAAAATAAAATAAAATAGAATATATGACACAAAATATAATAGTAACAAACCTATGTGCCAAGCATTCTTTAAAGTCTTTTACCAATACTAACCGAATTAATCCTCATGATAATTCTGAGAAAAATACCAGTTTACTCATGTGCAAATTAAGGCAAGAGAAGTGAAGTAAATTGCTAAAGTCTCTGTAATTTACTTGTGGACTTGAGATTTGATGAGGAGTCTGACTCTGGAGTACATTATCTCAATCACTTCATCATATTCCTCTCACAGGAACAGAACTAAGATCTAAACTCTCTATCCCAAGAAAAATATGGCTAAATTCACTAACAAGAAGGAAGAGCTTTCAAAATGCATAAAAAAGAAAACTCCAACACTATCTTAGAAATGTATGAAAGACAATATGACATAGAAAGTAGGAAAAGAAAAAAAAGTAAAAACACAGCTGCCAATGCAAACAACTACAAAGAACTCTTAGCCTAAGCAATTAGTTAAGTTTAAAATAATTTGACTTAAGTTTATTTCAAGGAAAAAAGTAAAAGACAAGAAAAAGACCTTCTTTTGAGGAAGGTGCAACCTACAAAGATCTAACAATTACTCATTTCTATGCACCAAATAGTATAACATCAATGTTTATAAAGGAAAACTACCAAATATGCAGAGTAATTACTGAAACACAGTAGTAGTAGGGGATTTAAGTCACCTCTTTCTAGCCTTAACAGAATGAGTGGATAAAAACAAAACAAAAAGGATTATTAATAAGACCTAGGAAAAACAAACAACAGAAATGTAAACGTTTGCTTTTTGAAATTAAGGGGAAAAAAATAACTTAGGAAAAAATATAAGTCGAAGCAGAACATCAGAATATTTAGACATTAACAGTGGAAAGTTACATGTTAGAATGTATAGGAACCAGCTGAAATAAATTTGATAGGAAAATATGTTAACTGTGATAGTTATCAATTAGAGCTACCTTAAATAATTATGGGGATTAGGTCCTATCTAGTCTCATTTATATTTTGCCATCTTACTATATTATGGAAGTTGTAAAAAAAATTCAAGAAATTTACTTTTGATATAACAATATTGTGAGTGACAAAAAGGCAAATAGAAAAATGTATAATTATATGAAAGGTAAGAAATGATAATAAAAAATAGAAACGGGATATTGAGAGGCACTTAAAAGATAAATTTTTGTCTCTGATAAGAATTTGGTAAAAAATAAATATAAAAATTACAATAATAATAAATAATAAAATATTGATTTTTCACAACCCTTTACAAACAAATTTGGGAACTTGGATGAAATGTATGATGTTCTAAGAAAATAATATTACCAGAACATATAAATTATAGCCAGCAATGATCTGAAAAAAATTCTATCAACAAACATCTGCCAATTCCCATAAATAAATAAGTAAATTGCTTACTTATGCATACATAGTTTATAGCAAGATGCTTTCATGGAAAGAATTATAGCATTTTCAGTAACAGAAAATTCTGTTTAAGGTTCTTTACAGCACGGAAAAAAAAAGATATACACATACATGAAACTATACACCATGCTCCTTTATACGTATCAATGTAAAGCTTCTAAATAAGTTATTGGCAAAACAAATTAATCAGCACAATAAAGTAACAATAGTCCATGGAAAACTGCTGTATTCCAGGAATACTAGAATGCCTTAATGTAAATATATTTATATAATAAATCATATTAATCACTATAAAAACCATTAGATTATTTCTACTGATGCAGTTACGTCTGTGATAAATATACAAATATGCTAACATGCTTTTCAACAAAATCTCTTAAAGGGGAAATATATGGATACTTCTCAAGATACTACAATGCACGTACACATGGATTTACATTGTTATACTTAAAATTCATATTAAATTGTAGATTAAAGAATGTCTTTTATCATCAAACTATTTAATATTGCCCTAGTGATACTAGGCAAGAGAAGAGAAGAGTTATAAAAATTTGAATAGAAGTAATATAAATCAGAATTTCCAGACCTATGTTTATATACCTGGAAGAGCCCAGAGAACTAATTAAAACTATAGAAAGGGATAAGAAAATCATGTAAGGTAGTAGCTCAAAATTAGCATATTGTAATTAATAGACTTTATATATACAAGCAATAGCCATTAACAAGGTAAATTAGAGGAAACAAAAAGGTCTAGTATATCTCGGAAAGAGCTTGACAAAAAAATATGAAGAATTTAAATAGATCAAAGTCTTAATTTTTACTAAGAAACAGAGAGAGGGTCTTACAAATGCAAAATTGTGCCCTTTTTTTAGATAGGAAGATTCAACATTATCAGGGTGTTAGTTCTCTTAAATTAATTTTAAAAACTTATGGTATCATAATAAAAATATCTAAAGGTTACTTTTTAAAATTTAGTCAAGTTATATCTAAAATTTACATGGAACTGGAGGATGTTACGTTAAGTGAAGTAAGTCAGGTACAGAAAGACAAATATCATTTGTTCTCACTCATATGTAGGAACCAAAAAAATACTGAAATGGACATAAAGAATAGAATGATGGCTTCCAGAGGTTGGGATGGGGAATGGGGACTAGGGGATAAAGTGGAGATCACTAATGGGTACAAAAGTACAGTCCAATAGAAGGAATAAGATCTAGTGTTTGGTAGCACAATAGGTGACTATAATTAACAATAATTTATTGTATATTTCAAAATAACTAAAAGAATGAAATTGGAATATTCCTAACACAAGGAAATGATAAATCCTTGAGGTGATAGCTAATTTCTTCCAATTAACCTGATTTTATCATTACACCTTATAACAAAGCATCACATGTACCCCATGAATATGTACAACTAGTATATATTTATTATAATTAAAATTGTTTTTAATTTAAAGATTAAAATGATAAAAAATGAAATTTACATGAAAAATAAAAGCAAGGATTTCTGGAAAATTCTAAGGAAAAATAGAATAGAATAATTGCAGGAAGCTAGTCTACACAATATTAAAATATATTATAAAGCAAAAGTAACTAGAACAGTGTAGTAAAGATGAAAAAAAGATTAAAACAACCAGAAATAAACATTTAATCACAGTAAAGTGAATATAATAAACATGTCACTTCAATTCACTAGGGAAGGCATGAATTGCTTAATCAAATGTTAATAGTCACTTGTAATTGGGAAAAATAATAAAGTTGTATTTCTTCCTTGTATTTGTATTAATATAAGTTCCAGATGGATCAAATATTTTCAAGCAAATAAAAGCAGTAAAAAGTGGAAGAAAACCTGAATGAATTTCTTTAAGAATCACAGAGTTGTAAAGGTTTTTCTAATACTTTGAAACAATTAAAAGGAAAGTGTAAATTAAATTTAGAAAAATTCAAGAAAATTTGCATATCATAAAAATGATCTAATCAAAAGATAAATGGCAAACCAGAAAAACAGTCTTGTAACTTATACCACAAATGGTAATTACCTTAAGAAATCTCACAAGTCAACAAGAAATACAAAATTTGCACACAAAAAAACCCACAGAAGACTATGAATCATTCTCGCTCATTATAAGAGAAAAATTCCAACTACGGTAAGGTGCCATTTTTTGACACACAAATTAGGAAAAATGAGCAAAATTTAATAATGTACCCTAGTAATAAATGTGTATGTAAACATATTGCATACATGGGAGGAAAAAATGGTTAAAACTCTGCTGACAGTAATTGAGCATAGCAATGAATACTACATGCACAGATTTTTTTTTGACTCAGTTTACTTATAGGAATTTATCCTACAGATATATATTTGAGGAGTAACAGAGAAATTTTGGGGAAAAAACTACATGTCCATCAATAAGTTGACCCTAAGTTACAAAGTTCTTGAAAAAAATGATAAGGCTGAGGCAGGGGAATTGCTTGCACCAGGGAAGTGGAGGTTGCAGTGAGCCCAGATCGTGCCACCGCACTCCAGCCTGGGCGACAAAGCAAGATCTCATCTTAAAAAAACAAAACAAAACAAAACAGATGTGCCATTTCTATATGGATGAATATGAAAAATAAATCTCTAAAAGCCTGTTACAGAATGCTGTTTTACCATTAGTAGTCTGTATAAATTCGCATTTACCTACATATACCACATGCTTGGATATGCATAGATACATTCCGGATAAATACACTGTATAAGAAACTGTAGCAAGAGTTTGTGTCTAGGCGGAATGGCAAGAGAAGCCAATTTACTTTTCAACAACCATACCCTTGCCTTTCAATTTTCCTATGCGTATGAATACGGATACAAAAATGACAAAATATTTTCATTTATAACTTATTTTGCTATTCCTTTTCTTTTTAAATATGCCACGTGAGTTTTAAAATGGAAATGTCTTGAGGAAATTCCAGCTGCTAAAAGGTTGCAACCATCACTTAACAAAAATCATTATTTTTTTTACCATTATACTTTTTGGCTTCTCATTTTTGAAGAAAATTGTCAAGAAGACCCTTTATAGTCCCCGCAGACGGCAGCTAAGAAAAATGATGACCCTATCTTTTAGGGCATTTCCAGTATTCAGCTCAGTAAAGTTTAGAACAAGTTTGCCTTTTATATGCACATACAATGGAAACATAGGATCTCAGAGTTAAAATGGACCTTAAATGTCCCATCTGTTGCTGGCTTTTTAATGATTTCCAGACAAATGCTCTGGCTTGGCTTCTAATGAAAGATGTGAAAACCTGGCACTTCTTTTCATTGTAATTAAAGTAAAAACATTATTGGAAGATTTGCTTAGAATGTTTTTATGAAGAGTTCATAATTTCTTCTCCATGTAAATCTTGAAAAAAGTCACCGTCTGTAATTCCATTTCTCAATAATACCCCGTGAATACATGTATCATCGTTCTTATTAAACAGCATTGCAAACTTCTACTTATTTAACTGACTTGTGGTATCTGGGTTGCTACTTATCTCTATTCCCATTGTTGTCTTAGCATATTGCCTGGTGCATAGCAGGCAATTAATAAATGCTTTGTGATGAAGGCATGTATTTCATTAAATCCAAGGGTTATTTTTGTACAAATTTGAAAGATTATGGACTACCTTAATTTTTAGTTAGCTCAGCTTGCTTCTCATATTTTAAATGAATTTCTCTCTCCCAAAGTTTACCTCTGCTAAGCTGAATTAACATTTTTTCACATCTTAATGTTCTATTCTGAAACTGATATTATATCAATAATTAAGAGAAGTAGTACATACCATCCTAGTAAATATAATACATGACCGATACACTGGAAGACAGTTCTTCAAAAACAGCATTTCCATTGGATAATTACCTTTTAAAGTATTAGTTATTAGCATAGGGCTCTGAAACTACAGGTCATAAAGATAACCAAAGAAAGAACTTCATGAATATTTTCTATTAGTTGAAACTCAATTTGAAATATCAGTTAAACTTCATTTAGAAAAAAAAAAGACTTCCTGTGCAAAATGGAAGCTAATTAAAAATAAACAAGCAAACAACAATTACAACAAAACACTCTCTTCACAATAGGGAATTTTTAAAAGAAAAAGGAGCTCTGTGTTTACAAGCAACAGAGCTACTGTGGGATTTACAAAGCCATAAACATTTAAGCTAATGCAGTTCCTGCCAATAAGGGTTTTAAACTGCACAACAGTGACTAAGATAGGTAACCTTGCTTCTAGAGTTATTTTAAGCAGAACGTAGTGTTGGTGTCTAGGTCTGATTTGGACTTAACGACTTTTCAAACTTCCTTCCAGTTTTATCCTTCTATTACTTTTAGGGGGAAAACAAAGCCTTTCAATTTGGGAGAATAAATAAGACCACAGTCTTAAGATTAGTCACACAGGTTTTATCCGAGGTAGCATCTCATCCTATAAAAAAAGAACTAGGTCATATAGAACAATGCTTTGGATAAAGCAGATATAGTTTTCTTAAGAAAAAAAATAACCATTTACATATGGCTTCAAGAATACTTCTTTATCAATGCTGAATATTTAATATTTAGTCAGCTCATACTGGCTGCAAAGGTATGACTCTCATTATACAAGATGTTTTTGATAAAGATCTGTACATGAGTTTAGTTGTTTTGTAAAGTTAAATATTTTAATTGCAATAGGGCTGTTTAATAAAGAACAGAAGTAATACATAAAGAAGTACCCTCCAGTCATCTACGTTTCACCACAAATTTTTACATGCAGAATAATATCAGCATTTTTAAAGTCCAGTGATAAAATTATTAGAGAATAAAGCTAAGGCCATGCAAAATGACTTCAGTTGAAAACAGTGAATCCCTTTATATGTATTTTAAATACTAAGGTGAGTCTACAAAGAACAAATTATAAATAAGTAAATCACCTTTCAAGACTCCTGACCTGGTTACTAGCTTTAATTACTGGACTGATAGATTCAGCTTTTCTTTTTTTCTATTGCCTCCTTAATTCAAAATCATACTGCTATCCTTGAGACTTGATTCCTTGATGTCTTTTTTCTTTTCCTAAGAAGAAAGTTATGCCATTTAAGTTAGCTTGCCTTCTGATACTTAGTTCTTCCTCCCTCCATATCCTTTCTGCCCTCTTCTTGCTCCCCCTCCTCCTGCTCTTCTTCCTATTTAAATTCCCCTGCTAACTTAGAATAAATGAGCCCACCGCTCTAGCAGTTGTTGCTACACTTGCTGTCTCCCTTTCTCTTTCTCATAAAGTTTAAAATCAAGGTGTTACCAAAGTTGGTTCCTTCTGAAGGCTGTGTGAGAGAACCTGTTCTATGCCTTCCACAGTTTAGAGGTTTGCTGGCAATCTTTGGTGTTCCTTGGCTTGTAGACATCTGCCTTCATCTTCTCATGGCCTTTTTGCTGTGTGTGTATATCTGTGTCCAAATGTCCCATTTTTATAAGAACACCAGTCATATTGTAATAGAGGTCTCCACTCCAGTATGACTTTATCTTAGCTTATCTAATTACATTTTAAATGAGACTATTTCTAAGGAAAGTCACATTATAGGGTACTAGGGTGAGGGCTTCAAGATATTAATTTCCAGAGGGTCACAATTCAACCCATAATCTACTCTTTGAAAGTTTGACTCAGTTGTTCTGATATGGCAACTAACAGACACCATTTGTAACAAATACACCTGCAAATTTTCGTGCAGGAGGACATTAGTTACCCATTCTTTGAAAACCAGTCAAGAGTTTATCAGCCATACCTCCCTGAATGTGCCTGATGTCCTCCGAAAACCACTGAAAAGACTTGGAAACAAAAGCTCACTCATCAATTTTTAGAGTGACAGTTCTTTGCTGGAGGTGGTTATAATTCTGTTTTTTTTTCCCACAGAAATGCACTAACATGTCCTTTATAGTCATATATATTGTTAGAAAAGCAACACTGAAGAGGAGCTATCAATGCAGAAACCCCTGCCTCAAATCATGTAACTTTGTTAATGTGTAATTGTGGACCTTTGAGAGCCTCTATGTTTACAACTGTAAAATGGGATAATGTACCTCACCAGGTTGAGAACATAGCAATGTGCGTGGCAGACACGCAGTGCTCAATATATTTTCTCTTTCCCAAGCTTGAGTCATGGCACAAATTGACATTCTCAAGCTTCCAGTAAACAAACAGGGGATGGAAAGATACACAAAAGTAATTCTTAGCTATTTTTTATTGCACATATAACACAGCCTTAGTGTGAATAGAATGTAAATTCTGTAAAGCAGGGGCTCTGTTTGGTTGACTACAATAACCTTAGTATACTTTAGTACTTAGAACCTAATAGGTACTCAAAAAATATTAAAATTTTAAATAAATCAAAAGAGTAAAACAAAAAGCAGTAAATTCTATTCTTTAAAAGTACAATGAAACGTATAGCCTTCCACCAATAATGAGACTACATTTTACATAACAATATGCAGTGAACTAAATTATGTAACATTACCTATTCACCTAAAAGATTATTTTAAATGTCACTATAGTGTTCCAATGTGTTCAGTGTTTCAGTGTGTTACATAATTCATTTAACAACTTGAGAGTACCTTCATGTCATCCCTAAAGTTCATTCTGCTAAGCAATACTTTGATATTGCCGCAAACAGTCAAGGGAGGAAGCACCTATTTGGTTTGCATGGTATAAAGATGGACTCCAACCACTGAAGAATGACAGTAATGGCAGCAGGGCCTCCCCTTATGAACCATTACAAAGAGGGGAGCAGTGAGGAGCCTGGAATCATACTTGGAAAGATTCTGAAAATTAGTCATGCTGAATTACAGTCAGCATTGCTTTATTAATTAGTAACTCATCAAACATTTCCATAAAGAATGTGAATCAACTCATGGGAAATATATATTATGAAAATAAGACAATAATAAAATAATAAACAGCATCAAGAAAAATGCCATATCATACAAAGCATTAGCACCAGTGGAAGAAATAAGATATATTCACACCACAAAATGTTAGAATTAGAACACAATACGTATTTTGAGCTTCCTGAAAACTTAAAAGCACTCTGGGTCTCAGGGTGTTTGGTGGAAGACTATTTCATAGAGATTTACTGGATGTTAAAACATTTTAAAAAGCAAACACATGAAAATGAATTACATGATCAATACTTTTGGGAAACAAGAGGCTAAGCAAAATTATTTTCCTGTTGTTCCTCAGAGCCTTTCCTATTCTAGTGTGCATTGCGAGTCTCCAAAAAAAGGTCATAGAGTATATACAGCCTTTTGAAAGCTTATGTAACACTGAACACTTTCATTGAATGCCACAAAGGCCTAGTGTTGCATGGAATACTCTTCATTACTGGCTTCTGGGACACCCAAAGCCAACTTACAATGTTACTGTAGCAACTATTTGTCAGTCAGTTGTAGTTTTCCTAGACATCATTACCGTATCCATGTCTCCATCTATATCTACCTGCCTTTATATTTGTACATATACAGATACACATATACATATACACACATGCACAGACACACACACACACACCATCTTATTTTATTATATATATTCTGAGTCATTTTCAGTCTTTTGTGGAATGCATTAATTACTAATATAATTAAGTAACGTTTATTATTTTTGAATTGTAACAAAAGGACCTACCCGCACACATTCTGATGATACGCTGCTCTTTCTTCCACTGTGTCAGTATACTTTTCTATTTTGTATCATCTTTTCCATTATAGCTCCATGGCTACTTATTCTAATCATGCTCTCAGTGAATTGTTAGCTACATTTCTTCTTACACAGTGATGGGTCAAAGCAGTTCCCTAGGCATATCTTGTATGTGCCTCGTGTATGGTAGTAACAATGATCAATCGCTCCTCAGTTCCAGAACCTAGACTGAGTTTTACTTCATTAAAGTGTCATTTGGATTACTTACTTACTTAAAATGCAACTCTTCTAAGCAGAAATTGTGTTTTTAATGTTAACTCTTATGAAACAAAGAAGAGACCATTGGAATAGGCAAGAGGTGAGTTTTCAGAAATTTTGCAAAACTTTTTCAAGAGACACATGGACACTTGGTTCCATTAACAGAATCTTCTAATCTTCTTTCCCATTAGCTATCAGATTGAGTGAGTTTATTTTAACAAAGGGAACATTTTTTTTTTCTGGTTTTGGAGGGCATATGTCAGCATCAAAACCAGGGACCAGTCAAACAGAAAATGGGCTCACTAGATCTCTGCCCAACTTTTAACAGGATGTTATTCTTGAATTACAAGCAATGGTCTTGATATGTGACTATTCTTATCAATTCAAAAACATGTGTTGAGTCCTAAATCTCAAATCTACACTAGTGCCTAGAGACTAGGGGATGTGGAAATTACCAGGACTTCATCTATACCCTCTAGGAATTCACATCACGTTTAAACAATATAACTCAATAACTGACATTAAGAAATATAAGAAATATTTTTGTTCAAATAGCACATGACATAACCTGATGGTCACATTTGGAAATCAAGAATGTATGTTACTCACCTGAACATTGTCTTTTCTGACATGTGCCTGTGTTTCGCTGTTCCTTTAACCTGGAATTCCTTTCCCCCAGATATTCACATCTGATGCTTCCTATCATTCAAATCTTAACTCAAACGTCACATCCCCAGAGATAACTTGATCTATCCCAATCCATTACTCTTGGTCATATCATCAATACCAAATTTATTTCTTCATAACCTTATCACCACATGATGTTACCCTATTTAACCTATCACATCTGGTTTGTCATCACTAACTAGAATGTTAACTATTGGAAGATAATGGCCTTGTCTACTTTGAATATCACATTTTAGGCCCTCAAGAGATATTAGTGAAAATTCTTCAACTAAAAGAGAAACAAAGAAGAAAACATGACAGTATTTATCCAGCTCTGACCAGGTAGAAAATCATTCATCATGGTGACAGAAATATTCTAGTCTCCAGAGAATTGATCTTTATTATAAAAGCATAGATGGTTCATTAGTCCTCATCATTTTCTGGATGAAACAAATCTTAACTCCATTTCCTTTTGTTCCAAGTCAAAGCTAGGCAAACAAGTGCAGTCTAAAGTGTCAGCTCCACAGGCACACTGATTTTCAATCAACTCTAGTTAGCAGAAATTATGTCTTTGGTCAGATGCAATGGCTCACACCTGTAATCCCAGCACTTTGGGAGGCTGAGGTGGGCAGATCACTTCAGACCAGGAGTTCAGGAGTTCGAGACCAGCCTTGTCAACATGGAAAAATCTGTCTCTACTAAAAATACAAAAACTAGCCAGATGTGGTGGTACGTGTCTGTAATTTCAGCTACTCAGGCGGCTCACATGGGAGAACCACTGGGTGACAAAGTGAGATCATGTTTCAAAAGGAAGATATAAAAAAAGGAAGGAAGGACGGAGGGAGGGAGGGAAGAAAGAAGGGAGGGAGGAATTATGTTTCAGGAAGCTATGCCTTCCTTTGTAAATAAATCCACTGAAATTTGGTTTAATTGTCCATATCTTGTGAATTTGAGTATCTCAAGTCAGACTTCTTGCACTGAATAGCCTCTGGTATAACGGTAGTTGAGTGTTTGACCTATACAGTTAAGAATAAGCTGTTGAAACACGCAAATAGAAGTTACCTTGGAAAGCCTTCTTCAAATGATCAGGACATTTTCTTAGCCCTCATCTCTAAGAGTAGTATGACTTCTCCAAGTTTAGTAATATCCAAATCAAAGACAAAAACAGGAAAATGCCTAGTTTGATACTAAACATAATACTTTTAAACAGTGCTATGTGATAAAATGTCTGCCACTTTGAGTAATGTCTCAGTCTGTACTGTTCAAGGTTTCAAAATGACTCATAGGGAAGCGAAAAGCAGTCTATCTGGAGATAAAAATCACCACTTTATATTAATTCATTTAATTTTTTTTATCTATGGTTTTCTGCAAACTTGAACTAGAACATCTCTGTCATACCAAGTTAACTTAATAGGTATCTTTCCATAGACAGATGAAAATACTAGTCCTTTAAAATGCATGAGTCACAAAAACTGTAATATTTTGATACATTTTAAAAGACAAGAATAATACCAGTGTTTATAATCTGAAGCATTACTATTAAGACCATAAGGATGTAATGTAATCTCTTTTAAAGTGTTTTTGCAAGGAATCTTCAATTATTAGGTTATAACAGGTTCAATGGCTTATTCATTTCTGCCAACCCAATTATCATATAAACCCTACTATTTCTGCACATTTGGATAGTTTTTATTCATTTAAGTTCAAACTATTTGATTTCATATTAGACCCTGGATACTAATTAACATTAGACACATTATGTATACCTTTTGGTGGCACAGATAAACATTTCTCTCATTTCTCTATTTTTACTGTTAGAAGTATGAAACAGATTTAAAAGTTACACCTTCGCAGGTTAAATGTTTAGTCATAGAATCTAATTTATGTCCCATGCATTATGCATTTGCTATTATTGATAGCACTACAAGGATAATTTTTCACTTTAAATATGGTTATTTTTAATACGATCACCTGCAAATAATTGCTATTCAAACTGAAAGTACTTTCAGGGTAGCCTTGAATTCAAGTTAAAGAAAGTCCATTTTCCAATTTTCCACTGTAAACATAGTCAGTTGAAGTAATCACAGCCTGTTAAGAAGATTAAGGCTGCTTAATATCATTTAGGATTCTTAAAATACCAATTTCACATTTTTCTGTTACTTTATATACATTGTAGCAGATTTATAAGGATTTTAGACAGGATAATTAATGCCTTTAGAAATCTTTCCTCAAATTTTATTTATTTTTAAACGACCTCTTTGATTTCTTACAATGAGAAGGTATTGGTCTTAAAAATAAAATACATAACCGATCAATAAATTCCTCATAGAGTAAAAAAAGTCTTCTTTCTCACTTTCAATATTGAATAACAAAAACGTTGCCCTCCATTCTAAATAATCTTCTTCTTTCTTAATCTTCATCCTGACTCATTACAAACTAAAAAAGGTACCTATGGTTGAAGTTTATGTATATGCCTCAGCTCTGGAGTATGAGCTTTATGAGTGCAAAAGAAAAGTCCAGAAACTAATTTTGAGAATTGCTGAGTCTGAAGACAAACATTTTGTGCCATGCCTAAAAATAATTAGCTATGTTTAATTCCAAAAATAGACTTGCAGTATCTGCCAATATTTTAAAAACTGAAAGAGAAAGAGGTTTTTTTTTTTTTCAAAATGTTTTCCATAAAACTTGGCTCTTCTGTATGCCTCTCAAGAGACCAGGTAATGTTTCTATGCATATATGAATAAGTAGACTGAAAATTCAAAGTCTGCTTTTTGGCTTATGTGAATATTATGGCACCTAATTTCCATGCCCATCTCATAGTATAGCTACTTTTATACCAGGATTGGGCCACTGTCCATTATTTTACTGCTGGTTTATTTTTTGTAAAAACTAATGTGATTAGTTTTACTTTTTGTAAAACTAATGTTAGTTTTTCCAAAAACTTTTGTAAAAACTAAGTTTTTCCTAAGAACATGGAGATTTTATAAATATACAGTTGTTCGTTAATACTACAAGTGAACTTAAAAGAGAATTTCCGGGAGGCTGAGGCAGGAGAATCGCTTTAGCCCAGGAGGCTGAGGTTGCAGTGAGCCAAGATTGCATCATTGCACTCCAGCCTGGGTGGCAGAGCCAGACTCCGTCTCAAACACAAAACAAAACAAAAACAAAAACAAAACAACAACAACAGAAAAAGACGGGGGTAAGAGTTTTATGTTTTGAATTTTTCTTTTGATTTAAAAATCACCACAAGCCTTAGGGGCCAAAACTACTAGTAAGCTACTCCAACTGCTGCCTGTGGGGTGGTGGAGGAAACCTATATGCAACTGAATTTATAGATACTAATCATAATACTGTGTTAAATCTATTTAAAGCATTTTTATGATGATATATCTTATGGTAAATCTTATTTATTCACTGGGCTGGTTTCTTTAGGAAATAACTGCAATCTACTGTTTAAGGAAGCTAGAACTATAATCTTTATTTCAAGGTTATCAGGGGCAGGAGGTGAAGAGAAGAAAAGATGTGAGGGGTAGGGAGACAGACTCATAATTAATTCTCATTGCCTGGGTCCAAGATGGTGCCTCTCCTTCCTTTTACTGTTTCTGGTTTCCTGGAGTACACAGCCTTCCTTATTTACTTCTATAGAGAATAAACTTGCTATCGCTATATTGGTTGGGTGGAGAGACCTAAGCCTTTAACTGCTTATTTGACTTCCGAACAATACTCCAGTTTTCAGTCTCATCATTCACCTATGTACTCATAGGCATATAATGTCTAATTTCTGAGCATCTGGGGGACCTGCACCTTTAATAAGCTCACCTCATACTTGCTTCATCTTCTGCAGGCATTTAGGCTTCCTTTTTTTCTGCTCCACTAAGTCCTCAGCACTTGGCTATCTGCTTTCCATTTCCCATCATTTTGCTGATATCACTTCTCTATTCTTACTAACTCTCTTTTTTGTCCTTTCTGGGTTTATTCTTGTACAATCAATTTAATGAAGTTGCAGGAGAGAGCAGAGATAAATGCATGTGTTCCACATGTCTTATTTCTTCCTGTTCTATTCACCACAGAGAGCAAAAATACCTGTAATAAGCTTATGTAATCTTGAAAGCAGTTAAGAAATTGTGCTGCCAATCTTCCATCCCAATTTTTTAAAGCATCCTTTCATGATCTTATTTATCCATTCTCCAAACATTTTGTGGTGACACTGGCTTTAGTTTTAATTCATTAGAGATTTTCATACATCAAATATATATATTGAATAACTGATATATGTGATGCCTAGGTTAGGTGTGTTAGAAGCATGCTGTCAGACTTGTACATATCATTCTTTCTGTCACACACATTCTTTCTGTCATATCATCTGTCACACACATACAAATTCAAGTTACTTTCCACTAGCTCTTAGCTTGAGTTTCCCTTGGGAATTTCTTTTCATACTGCAGTTGGTCTAATGACCTTTTTGTTACACTAGCTATAATGGCCATATTTTCTGAAATAAAAATCAGGGTTTACTGTCCAGTGGTCTTAAAAAGATTTTTTATGACTTAAGTATTTATTTAGTGAAAATACAAAAATAAAATCACCTTTAGTAATAGTTCAATTTAATAAACCTTTTTGAATTCTAAGTCAGTATCAAGGTAAATTGAAAAGGTAAAGCTCTGTCTGTCTTGGAGGAATTTTGTGTTAAGTATATGGTTAAAAACATTATTTATGTTGAAAGAAAAAGGAAATCAGAGCTGTTCTGGAAGACACCAGTAATATGATGGGATGAAGTAATGCTATGGCAAGGTTAACCAGATAATGAAAATATTTCAGTAAATGAACATTTTCTCGGTCTATTTGTATTTTATTTCAACAGATAAGTAAACAGATTCACCCTCCCAGGCTTACAATCATGGAAGACAAGCTGTGAAACTACTCACTCAGAAATAAAAAATTCTACCAACTTAGCTCCTTAGCTTTAGGGTTACAAGTATAAATAATTCAAAAGAACCTCAAATTAACATACCCTACAGCCACTTTAATGCAAACAAGAAGAAATACTGAATGAATTTCCTTTACCCTTTAAAGAGGGAAACAATTTATGTTCTTTCTGCCATGAGTAATTCACATTGACCTGATTGTATTAAATTCAAGGTCCAGTTATTTCAATGTTTCTCCAATTTCTAGTGGCTTTGGGCTCTTTGAAGTGTGTCTATACTTCCAAGCCACACCTCTAGCCATGTATCTCAGTAACTAACAGCATTGATTCAGCAGATTTTAAGGAAATATATAAAGCTCAAGGCAAAAATGCTGAGCAATTTTCTCATACTTTTCTCGTCCCTAGGCCACAGTTTTGTAAAGTAGAATCTAATAAAGTGATGGCGAATCGTACTGTTGTCTATCTTTGAACTTCATCACTTTGATGTGATAATGTTAATATATGGAAACTTTAGTTTTAAGAATAAAAAAATAAAGAATGACTTGGCTTTCTTTATAATAGATGCTATTCGCATGAGCTAATGAGTTGAGAGAGGGATGCCAATAAATACTGTTTTTGTGCCATTGTAATTAACAGCAAGTTTTGTAGTTCTTCTAAAAACAAAGTTACCATATTAGTTTAAATGGAGGAGCTGTCTGTGTGTACTTAATGTGACTGAATTACAATCTTCTGCACCTATGTAAAATTTTGTTTTCAGGGAGAGGTGGTCTCCTTATTACTTAATTGTTTACTTTACTCTTTCTTTTCTTTCTTCCTCTTTCCCTTCCTCTTTTCCTTGCTCTATTTTAAAGGTCCAGGTTAGAATACTGTTTTGTATTCTCATGCTTACATGTTTTATTAACCATTACTTTCAATGGCAAAAACTGCAATTACTTTTGCACCAACCTAATAGTTTATACTTTAACTGGAGTTTTGTTGGTTACTACCAAAGAAGACACTGTAGCATAATGAAAAGAATATGTATTTAGAATTAGATTTATAATTCAAATTTTGAATAAGCTGAGTAAAATTGAAAATAACTTAACTTTGAGCTTAGTCTTTCCATCTGAGAAATGGAGATTTTTTTTTCTATTATACTTTAAGTTCTGGGATACATGTGCAGATCATGCAGGAATGTTACACAGGGATACACATGCCATGGTGGTTTGCTGCATCTCTCCCCCCATCACCTACATTAGGTATTTCTCCTAATGTTATTCCTCCCCAATTCCCCTACCCCCTGCTATTCCTCCCCTAGCCTCCCAACCCCCAAGCAGGCCCCGGTGTGTGAAGTTCCCCTCCCTGTGCCCATGTGTTCTCATTGTTCAACACCCACTTATGAGTGAGAACATAGTATTTTTAATAAAAGTTATATGACTACTAAATAAGTCAGTATGTATGAAGATGAAGATAACATCACTGTGAACAGGATTATCATTACACTCACTATTTCTTTGTGCCGAGTAATAAGTACATTATATGTACATTATCTCAGTATCAGTTTCATTTACAACAGAAAAATGAGACTCAAAAAACTTAAATGTTTTGTCTAAGTTAGCATGACAAATGAGGAACAGAGTTAGGATTTGAACCCGTTTGACATATTCTAAAGCCTAGACTCTCAACTGCTATCTGCTATGGCTTCCTATGTGTTCCTTCTTCTGATATAACTAGTTTCTTTCATTCCATTCATATACAATGTACACATGGAATGGATTTAGAAAAAAATTGTGTATCTTCCTATAGTTCTGGGTATCTAGAGATTCTTGGCTATATGTACACATACACAAGCATATACTGAATACTGATTTTAATCGTGTCAAGTATGCATTCATATATCAACTAGATCTGCATTGTTCAACATAGCAGCTTCCAGTTATAAGCGGCTAAATTTAAGATAATTAAAATTAAACAAAATTTAAAAGTGAAACCTTCAGTTTGACTAGCCACATTTCAAGTACTCAAAAGCCACATGAGGTCAGTGGCTACCATACTGAATAGTGTAGACATAGGACAGTTCCATCATTACAGGAAGTTTTATTGACAGCACTGAACTAGATACATTTCAATGAGAATGTGAATAAATCTGTTTATCAAGGAACTTGTCTATAACAAATCCTTTGTCACAGTAGAGAAAGCACTTACTTTGAAAATTCTCATATTGGATCCTAACACACACACACATACACACTCAATTATGCAAACCAAACATACAGAGGACTAAAATGTATCTGTAATTTTTTCATGGTCACTCTGAATCTGAAACTGTATGCAAAGCTTTGCCCTGTGCAATCACATTTGTAAGCAAAGCATAGCAAACACATTCTTATGTTATTACTTACTCCAACAGATTCTAATCTTGAACACTTCAAAATACATGCAGGCCTTCAAAGCTGAGTAAACATTAGTCATCCTCATTATACGACAGTTCCTAGAGAGTTCAATTTGTTGGAGAATCTTCAATAAAGGAGGTTGGAAGTAGAGTTATTTTAGCAACTCCTATGTGTTTCTAGAAAAAAATTAACAAGGCAGGAGAGATGGCATTCTGATATATTGAGCCAATCTTCAGAAACAGTCCATGCAGCCACAAAGATACGGAAAATGAAAAGCCACAGTGATCAAATAATTTCAAGGAAATAAACAGATAAGCACAAAAATTGAAATAAATCCACATGCCTTTCTTCTGCCTGGTTTTCTGAGTATCTATTTGGCAACTAGTGATAGAATAATAACTTATTAAAAAGCACATACATTTCTCCTGGATCCTTTCTCTCTTTACAAGAAGCAGAGGACATGTGTATAACAAACATTTATCTTCTTTTTCTTCTTCTCTATTAGTCAATAAGTGCAAAATTATTACCTAAATCAGTTTATAAGTAGTCACTTACCAAAAAATAAAAATAAATATCTCTGGGAATCACCAAACATTATAAATATCCTCAGTGATTATATATTTACATTAAACATTTTGTGTTACTACTGAATTCATTTACCTCTGAAAAAATGGCTTTTATAAACTCACAATCCACACAGTACAGTGAATTTGTTCAATGGAAAAAATAGCAATCCTCTAGTTTGCATTATTTGCAATTAAAGTATGCAATATTCCCTAATTCAACCCTCAATGTTTATATTTAAAAATAATAGACCAAGCTTTGCTTTTAGATATACATTTAAAATGTGTCCATGAGAAACAGGAGGATTATGTTTGACATTATATCTTAGAAGCTATGAGGAAATTAATCAAAAGGAAAAATAAATATTTTTCCTATTGAACAGAACTTTGAAATATTAGATAGGAGGATACAATTTTAATATGAGGGCACAGAGAAAGTAAAAGTTAAAAAAGGAAGTTTCATAAATTATTTCAGCATCTTTCACAGTAAATAGGATAAACTTTGCTTGAGTACTAAATCCTTTATACTTTCATGCAGAATAGTAATGGAACAAAATCGCTGATGGACCATGAGATTTTCTTTGCCAAAAGCAATTGCAACAAAAGCCAAAATTGACAAAAGGAATCTCATTAAATTAAAGAGCTTAGGAACGGCAAAAGAAACTATCATGACAGTGAACAGGCAACCTATAGAATGGGAGAATATTTTTGCCATCTACCCATCTGACAAAGGTCTAATATCCAGAATTTGTAAGGAACTTAAATTTACAAGAAGTAAAAAAAAAAAAAACAACCCTATCAAAAAGTGGACTAAGGATATGAACAGACACTTCTCAAAAGTAGACATTTATGCAGCCAACAAACGTGAAAAAAGCTCAACATCGCTGATCATTAGAGAAATGCAAATCAAAACCACAATGAGATACCATCTCATGCCAGTCAGAATGGTGATTATTAAAAAGTCAGGCAACAACAGATACTGGCGAGGTTATGGTGAAATGTGAACACTTTTACACTGCTGATGGGAGTATAAATTAGTTCAACCATTGTGGAAGATATTGTGGCAATTCCTCAAGGATCTAGAACCAGATTGCCATTTGACTCAGCCATCCCATTACTAGGTATATTCCCAAAGGAATGTAAATCATTCTGCTATAAAGACACATGCACTCGTATGTATTGCAGCACTATTTACAATTGTAAAGAAATGGAACCATGACATTCTCTTTGTCTGAACAAAGAGACAGCTGTTAATAGTTGACGTTGTGCAGATATTCAGGGCAGTCATTCCCAAACATTTGTAAACATCTATTTCTAAGTATGCTGTGTCAATTTGCAATGTCTTGTCTATATTTGAAAATACACTAAAGGACTTTTCTATCTACCCAAAGAAATTTGCTCATTTCCAATTAGTGAATTCAATTTTCTCTAGAGTAAATCTTAGAATGTGTTTCAGAAAAGTTCCTCTGGGAGCTTTTCCAACTCCATATGAATGACAATATAAAGATGGTACTATAGATCCATCTGGCCCATTTTTTCATTTTCTTTTCCATCAGTCTGTAGAATTTACTAGAAGCCCACAGAGGTGTAGCTCTATAAAAAGATTTTTGGGGAATCTAAGAAAGTGATTTCATCTACTATGTTGCTATTTTATATGTAAAGTAAACAGAGAAGCTGTAAGTTTTAATTGTCCAAATATAAGTGCAAATTCATTCTCTGCAAGTAGGGCCAATGGTACACACATGTTCTACTCTCTTTTGGCAGTGTGTTGTTAGAGTAAAACAGATACTAGTCATAGAATGGAAACAAATCAGCTTACTTCCCAACCTTTCTATAAAATGTAATTTAATTATAAACACCCAGTAAGTGTATGTCAAGACTCTCAAAACTGACGTTTAAATGTGAGCGCCAGAGAGCTTGAGTGACATGTTCTGTACATCCTTCTTGTGTTTTTGATGATGTGGGGAATTTTAAAAGTGAAGAGATCCTTTTTCTTCTACAGGAAATATCATAATTCTTCTCATGGTTTATTAGCCATAAGCAAGGCAGGGTTATCCTGAGAGTAGCTGATGTTGCTGCTTCTCTATTATCAGGGCCAGGATGCTACCTGATCAAGATACGCCCAAAATCAAGAAGATAATTTCAGAGGTGGGTTATATAGCTATGATATCTAACAATAACATTCTCCTTTAGAATTTCCCATTTCATATAGAAAAATAAAATACAGAGAGGTCAAAAGTTTGTACCTAAAAGAAAAGGACACAGTAGAAGGGAAAAGTGCTGGGAAAAGTTCATCGTACAAATTAGTGGAGGGAAATATGGGCAGTTGGCGATGAGTGTGAAAGTTTAAAAAAGCAATGATTAGAAGTCAAGAGGTAAAAATATTATGCATACAGCAGTGATAAACTGTTATCTATGCTCATTTGCACATTAGAATTAGAACATTTAAGGAAAAAAGCATACATTGTGGTGCTTGAATCACATTTTTGACCTGAAAGAGCAAGATAATATTTTCTTTTTATGTACTGACTGGTTCAGTTTAATCAAACAACTGGAAGGCCACAATAAATTCAGTATAAAAGAAATGTCAGTCCAGGGTTGTGCATGTGTCTTTGTGTGTGTGAACTGAATAGACAGAAGTGTCTAATCCATTACATCAACATGGTTATGGCAGCATATAAAATACACAGGACCAGAACTCATCATAAAAACACTCTTCATAGTCACGATATTGATTTCAATTATGATATCTTTCTTGCTAATGCATTCTGGGCACCTCTCACTAGGCAGAGAAAACAGACTTAAATCAAACTGAAAGCCATACCTACAGGAAAAAAAAAAAAAAAAAAGGCTTGATGTAGCCCAAAGAAACAGGAAAGAAGCAAACACTGTGAGCTATGAGAGCCATTCAGAGAAATGTGCTCAGTGGCATGGAGTTTTAAACTGCCCATAAAAAATGAACACATTAGCCATCTTTTGATCTTTTGGCACTTCTGTAGTTGACACTACCACTGTCGGTTGTGTTAAGAGTGGGAGAACTAAGCTGAAAAATATGATAGCAAATCCTTAACTCAAGCAGCAGTATACAGGACAGGCTGTTAAACTGTCATGTTAGTGGAATGCATAAATGCCAACATTATTTTAGAATGATTTATTACATTCACAACAGTCAAAATAAATATATGTGGCCTCATAATCCACAACACATAGATATCTTTTCTAATTCAGGATTTTGCAGATGACATTTTCTACTAGGCTGACATTTTGGACCTTTAAAAACAAAAGACAGAATTTTGTTGGGATTTTCTCAAGTTCTAAGCACATATTTCAATGATTCTAGGAGGAGTGGTAGTTGGTAAAAAAGGGCTACCAAATAAATAGTTAAATGACAAAAGGGTAGAAAAAAGAATGTGTAGCATAACTCACTTATACATCCATCTCTACAGAAACAGCAATTGCAATGGCAGTTGCATTGTAAAATGTCTTCAATCTGATTGTTGTGTTGACAACATAAACATCACTACAGATAAACTTCCACTGACCATAAATTGCAAACAAAGCATAACTATTTAAGTGGAGACTGTAACCAAAAATTATACCTATTTAAATATTCATTTTTTTTTCAGAATTTATGAAATACAGCACATAATCTATTGGGATATTTTTTTCTAAATACAGAAAGACTTCCACTGGCAGCACTATGTCTTAGAACTAAAATGGTTTTATGTGATCATTATTGAAGTTGCTACATTTTATAGTTTGCCACCTTTAAAATAAAACACCATTTATTCGAACAAATGGATCAGTAAATTAGAAATTTCCCATTATATAAAAGGAAAAATACTGATATTCAGGTGATATTTTAAACTTTATTCTCTTGTGCACAAAGAATTTCAATTTATATGCCAACATCCTTCACATTATATAAACTAAACAGAAAATGGCATAAAAAACTCTAATGCCTTTGTTTCACATCAATGAAAAAAACCAAGGAATAAACATTAATATAGTTACATAAATCAGTGCTGATGTCATTAAATTCATGATAAAATATATAATATGTAATATACTAAATGAATACAAATATATATAATACTACATATTATATACTGTATATATACTTTATGTGAATACAAATATATATAATACTACATATTATATACTGTATATATACTTTATGTAAATAGATTGTGTTGTATATTTTTTATGTAGTTTATTTTTTAAGTCACAATACCTTACTCGGAATTAATTTCTGAAATAAGAAATCCTAGTAAAGTTAATTAGGTTACTTCTTTAAGTTAAACTCCAAATATAAATTAAATAGTTCCTGTACCTCTTGGGGGTAATACACCATTAAAAGATTCCAAAAGAAATTTTCAAGTTGTGAAAATAAAGACAACTGAAATCAAGATTCACCAAAAAAAGAAAAAGATTTGATAAGTTAGTGTATGTTTTCCAAACATAGCACTTCTGTTCATGTCCTTATGCATGACTACTTTTCACAGTTTTCTCTGTATGAGCAAACACTATCATAGAAAAGACACTATTTTTAAAGAGTCTTGGAAGTCTTATTTTTTCTGAAGTATTTTCTTCTTTTAATATCCTTATTTTCCCTAACTATAGTTTATATTGTCTCCTTTATTGCCATGATGTCCAAAATAGCCTTCATATTCTGAGTCCTATAAAAGACATTTGTTGATGTACAATGCGTCTTGATCTGAAAGACCCCTTTTAACATTTTAGCTCTCAGTTATTGAGAAAGTGTATGACTTTATGAAATAGGAACTACTTTTAAAGTGTAGGATCAACAACTACAAAAATAATGTGTTCACAAAAAGTGGGGTATGTTATTTTGAGATAATTGTTTGCAGAAATAAGGCACCTAGGTTCAAAAACTAGAATTATCTATTATAAGAAGTAAAATGATAATCACCTATCCTAAGGAAATAATTTGGAAAAAGAAGAAGGTGATGTATTCTTAAAATGATCTAAAATATAGATTAAACATAAAGCCCAATTTGGAAAGAGACAGAGATGAATATCAAGTTACAGATTTGCAGATGTAGATTTCAAGAAGAGGGTCTGGATTCTTGCTCTGATAATATAATAATATTATCAAATAATATCAAATATAGTATGAAATATATCAAATATTATCAAATAATAATATAGTAACATAATAACTCTCATATACAATTCCTATGTGGAATTAAAAGTTTAATCTTGAATTTCTAATTTGTTCTTTTTAGTTATACAAATTTGGATGGAGTCTGCCAAAGAAAAATGAGATCCCTAAGCTAGTTAAGTATGCACTTACAAAGTGGACCATATCCTCCAGCGACTCGATGTAACACTCCATCTAATAATCTTGGCCAGTCTGCTTCTTAGAAAACCATATCTACCCCTATCACCAAAACCAAGCTTGTTCTAAAGTGGAAAAGTCACATGTTCTCCACAATGAAAAACAGAGGTGACAAAGCAATGGTCTGTAAGAATTTTGTATTATCTCACAGCCCAGTATCACGTGCCACAACCTACCTTCTATAACTGGATTTCTGCTCTGGGCGTTGGGTGGAGAACATGAGACCCTGATATGCTAATGTTTCACTATGTCCTCCACCATAAATAACAAAGCTAATGAAGCCATGGCTTCTATGTATTATCTCACAGCCCGGTATCTCATGCCACAGTCTACCTCCTATAGCTAGATTTCTGTCCTGGGGATTGGGTGAGGAACATGAGACTTTGATACGCTAATGTTTCACTATTCCCCACCTGGAAATTAAAATTCTTCCTGAGGTTCCGTTCTATAGCAAATAGTCCATTTGCCATGACAGACACAAAAATAATGATTCTATTTCTGTGTGTTACTTATTTCCAATTTTCCGAAACTATCATTTGCACATTAGCTTTGATAACCTGAAACTTGTCTTCACTAGTGACCATTTGCTGGAAATTCTAATCACTTACTCCTTTAAATATCAACACATGCAGGCAGACACCCAGTTTTCAGGCAGCATTTGCTGCTGGATTAGCTTTTGCAAAACCAGGACAACTCGATTCAATGAATGTTATTCCTTAGCGGCCCCATTCTGTTAACTATTGCCTGACAATTCTCTACATTTGACTGATGTTAAGAAATATTTATGAATGTCTTTTTGTACCAGGTAGCTATGTAGGCCATAGAAAGATGAAATTCTTGCTTTCAAGAAGCTTAATATTTAGAAGAACTTTCTGCATACTTGCTCTTTCTCTAGCCTGCATAAAAAATGGGTATTTAACTTGAGGCTTCTTGTTCAGTTATACTCTTTTATATTTCAAAATGATAGATATGCTTGCCTTATTCCTTATTTTAGAGGTTCTTTTATAAGGTCTCATAAATAGCAAGAATAATGCCAAGTAAAATTTCATATTATTGCTGTCAAATTGTCAATATATTTATTTCTCTTGTTGGAGGCAATGTGAATACATATTCCTTAAATTATAATTTTCCTACAGAATGCCTGTCACATAGATCTTTTATCAAGATTATATTAAGGTTCTGTTTTGGCAAATCAGTTTAACTTCTTTCATAAAGCTACCATGAAACAGAGTCTAGATATGTTACTTTTCTTGCTGTGAATTCTTATGTTTATACCCTTCATAGTTAGTTATTTCATGTTGTAGAACAGCATTTACAAAGTGTGTTCGATTGAACAGTGGAGGTGCTACATAGTCTATGTAAAGAGATTTTCATAGACAAATTAGATTGTGAAATGCTACATACTGTTTTTTCCTTTTTACAAAGGAAATTCATAACAAAAATTAAAATATTAAAAATTCTAAGTTTGGTCAGTATGCTGTATCTATGACTTCTATACATGCCGATTCAACCAACTACAGATCATATATTTTTTAAATTCCAAAAATTATTACTTTCTTGATGACATGAACTAGGATGTTTTCATGTATACCGAACATGTACAGACTTTTTTCTGATTATTCCCTACACAGTACCGAGTAACAACAACTTACATAGCATTTACATTGTATAAAATAGTCTATATAATCTAGAGATGACTTAAAATTTACAGGAGGATGTATGTATGTTATATGCCAATACTATGCCATTTCATATAAGGCACTAGAGAATCTCGGATTTTGATATCTCTGTGAATCCTGGAACTAATTCCCTGTGGAAACTCAAGGATGACTGTAGTCCTTTAGAAAAGAAACTGCTTGAACTTTGTTTAACACAACGTTTTCCAAACTCTTTTAACCATAAGTTCTCTAAAAAATATAATACTGGCCTTCAGAATAGGTTCATCATTTAAAGTCATCTTGTTTGTCTGCTATCAAACAAAAGCAAGTTATGTGAGAAAAGAAGACTCCCAGGAACCAGTAGCACATAGTATGCCATCATATAAACAGGTCCAAATGAATGAATAAAATGCTGCTATGGATATTTTTTAGAAATAGTGTTACCTGGATTTATTTATAAATGTTTTTGACTAAAGGCTCTGAATAAGGCTTAAAAAGAGTTGAACTTTTCAGATTTTTCAGATCAACTTTAAAAGGATTCTTTATTGCTAACTTACTGATTTGGTTTGTTGGTTACAAGTTCATTTCTCATATGGGTCAGTTTACATTATTCCAATCTACCAAGAACCTACATCCTAGAACTCTGATCTATTAAATCGCCAGATGTAACATAAATGTCTACAATTGGTATCCAGAAAAACTAAGGTGTAGATGCCATTGAGTCCATACCAGATCTATATCTCCACTGCAAAACAAGCAAGCAAAACAACCAACTAACACCTTTACCCCAAAGGAAAAAAACTAAAAAAACAAAAATTCTTAGTCAAATGGAGATGTCAATTAAATATGTAATTACAGTTAGAAGGGATAAATTTAATAGATCCATTGTATAGCATGGTGACTATAGTTAATGACAACATATTGTATTCTTCAAAAATGCACAGATAGAGGAGGTTAAGTGTTCACTACAAAATTGATAGCCATGTGAGGTTATGAATTTGTTAATTTGCTAAATTTAATTATTACACAAGTATATATACTCCAAAGTGTCATGCTTTACACAGTAAATATATAATAAAAATATATTTGCTACTCCCAATTGGGAGTAGAGGGGAGCTGTCAGGTTCAGATAAAACAAAAAACAACAACATATGATTCTGTGGTTCATAAATATATAAGAAGTAATCAGGTAAGTTTAGAAATTACTGGTAATAAAGGGAGATATTAAACTTTCCAATTATTTGTCTGAATTTGAAATTATAGATACTCAATTGCAATTGAATCACAGCTATTTTTAAACAAAAGACAAAACAGATTTTTAATGTTTTAATGTATTATTAAGCCTTACTCTTACACCATATAAAAGATGAAGAAATGACGGGAGTAGACCCCCTGATCATTCTTCTAGATTTGGAAAGTGTTTTCATTACCTCAATTTCACATTCACTGATATACCAAGTTATCCATTATTTTAAGATATATACTTGCTTCTTTCTTACAGGATATACTAATTTCTTGTTTATATTTCCTTCAGAGTAAGTTAGTATCTTAGCTAAGCACTTACACCTCTGAATTTTGCAGTCTAAATCCATTTTGAAAAATTAGCTCTCACAATGTTGATCAGAAATTGTATTTATATGAACTTTTGTGATATGTGCTATGGGTTTAGTTTAGGGATACGTTATGAATCCGATTCAAAATGAAAAATCCAGAAACATGAATATATTCATTTTACAAATAAAAAATTATAGAAGATAAAAATATATACCTGAACATTTTTTTCATTTGATTAATTATTCAACTGTAACTTTTTCTATAGAAGAAATGTTTCCCATTCAGTAATTCTGAATTCAATTCAACTGTGATAAAAATGTGGCAAATGTGAGGAAGCACTTAATATTGCTGTAACTTGGTATGAGTGTAATTTAAATAGTTCATGGAAATAAATGGCATTTTCAGATATTATATGACATTGTTTCCATAAAATTCCATTCAAGTCATAAATCACAGCTTTTGAATAAAATACCTATGTGTGCGAATGCTTTCTAACAAATAGGTCTTTGTAACTATAAAAAACCCATTGGCATACAGAATTTTATAATCAGAGGTTTCCAGCTGCTCACCTTAAATTAAAACTTGAGTTTGGTAAAGGCAAAATAGAAAAAAAAAAAAAAAAACCAGCATTACCTTAGGTTTTCTTTTAACTAAGTCCCCTTTTGAATCTAATAAAAGTTAGGCATTTGTTTTTTAGTCTGAACCACAGGCAATTCCTAGGATAACTGAGCCTATTTGATTTGGTTTAATAAATATTTAGATTATTCCAAATGTACACAAAACACTGAACAGAATGAGAGATGAATAAGATCTCCACAGTTAAGGAGCTAAAACATCTAGAAATGAAGATAAGTCAAATATATAAACAGTTTTATATTCAAATCATACCATAATAAGTTTCCAAAATCAAGATACAAAGAGGGGGATAGTACATACAGATTTAAGGATGGTAGCATTCACTAGGGAGAGATAAGCGAGGTGATACTCTAGGGGAAACAGCTGAAGTTTACCTAGTTGGGCAGAGGAATGAAATTATTATATACTCTAAAGAGTAAGAATAGTCCTATTTCAGGATACAGTAATGACTTGAAAATGAGAAGAATCACCGAAAAAGGAGAAAAGAAAAGAAACTGAGGCAAAAGAGTCTTCTCAATTGAGGAACTTGTGCTCAGTTAGGCAAGCTACTTCTGTGGACTACTGAAAGATCCTTAAAAGAAGACAGACGGAATGTCCATTTGTGCTACTGTAACAAAATACTGAGATGGTGTAATTTATTCTTTTAAAAATTGTTTTCTCAGAGTTCTGGAGGCTGAGATATCCAAGATCAAGGCTCCAGCATGTTCACTTGCCTGGTTAAGTCCTGCCCTCTGCTTCCAAGATCCTGATGTCTTGCATCCTCTGGAGGGTAGGAATGCTGTGGCCTCACATGGCAAAAGGCATAAGGGCAAGAGAGCCAGACACTGTGCAAAGCCTCTGTTACAATGGCCTAAATCTCATTTACAAAGGAAAAAGCCCTTATAACCTAATCACTTCTCAAGGTTCCACATCTTAACACAATTACATTGACCATTAAGTTTTAACATCCGAATTTGCAGGGAGCATTTGAAACCACAGCACCAAATCAATGTTTCGTTTCAGAAAGATTAATAAGATGCTTATCAGGCTGATTGGGATGGAAGAAAAGAAGATGGAAACAAAAAAAGCAGGTTTAATTGCCAATGACATGATCTAGACAAGAGGTGAGGACAGCACAAACTCTGATCGTGGTTTTGGAAACAGGGAAGGGAAGACAAAGGAATGGATGCTGGAAACTTCACAGAGCTGAAATCTTTAAGAACTGCCTGTACATGGCCCATGGAAAGAAAGAGAAAGAAGACAAATAACGGCCATACTTTTTAAAAGTTTGGATGCCTACTGAAATACCATTAAGCAAAATGGAAGTCAGGAGTATGAATTAGCCCCCAAAATACAATAATGGGTTTGATAGTAAATATTTTGAGTTTGGTGGCAATAATAGCAAAGACCGCAAGTAATTATATTGGCTGGGTCGATCTGTAAGTGTGAAAATTCATCTACTTTCAGGTAATATCTGTAATCACGGGGGTAGACGAAACTATACAATCAGACTATATAAAATCAATAAGGCAAAATTTTTTTGTTGTTACATAATAGATGTACATTTTTAAGGGTACATGTAATATTGTGATATATTCATATAAGATATAATGATTAAATCAGAATAATTGGGATATGTGCCACCACAAATATTTACCTTTATGTCGAGAACATCTGGATTATTCTCTTACAGCTATTTTGAATAGCTGTAAAATAGATTATGATTCCCTATAGTCACCATACTGAACTATCAAACACTATGTTTTATTTCTTCTATCTAACTCTATTTTTGTACCCATTTTCCCTCTATTTATCTTTCCTTCTCAGTATCCTTCCTGGCCTCTGATAACCACCAATTTACTTTCTATCTTCACGAGATACAGCTTTTAATCTCTATAAATGGTGATTCCCAGGCAAGCAGGGTCTGGAGTGGACCTCCAGCAAATTCCAGCAGACCTGCAGCAGAGGGGCAGGTTAGAAAAACTAACAAACAGAAAGTTTCAGTATTAACAGAAAGGACATCCACTCAGAGACCCCATCCAAAGGTCACCAACTTCAAAGACCAAAGTAGGTAAATCCACAAAGATGGGAAGAAACCAGCACAAAGAGTCTGAACACTCCCAAAACTAGAACGCCTCTTTTCCTCCACGGGATCACAACTCCTCACCAGCAAGGGAACAAAACTGGACAGAGAATGAGTTTGACGAACTGACAGAAGCAGGTTTCAGAAGGTGGATAACAAACTACTTCGAGCTAAAGGAGCATGTTCTAATCCAGTGCAAAGAAACTAAGAACCTTGAAAAAAGGTTAGATGAAATGCTAACTAGAATAACCAGTGCAGGAAAACAGAAACGATTTGATAGAGCTAAAAAACACAGCAGGAGACTTTGCATAGCATAAACATGTTTTATTTGGATAGTTTTTAGGTATATAAATGGGTCAGCTTGTAGGCAGGCTGCAGATCTAATCTCAGTATCAATTTGCAGAAAATTTCTAACCCATTGGATTCATATGAAGATTAAATGATATAATGTATGTAAAGAGCTTGACAAAGTGTCTGGCACATACTGAGCACTCAATATACCAAGAGCCATTATTATTATATGGTATATGCCTTCCAATTTACACATCAGAAATTTGAAGCTCTTATAATGTATGATAATCCCACAGGAGTTGGCAGAACAAGAAGTAAAATCCAGACATCCCCAGTGGTCTTCAAGCTATCTTTAAACATTATTATGCTTTCGGTTCTCCTTTTCTAAATTCCATGGGCCATGGTCCCCTATTATTTAGGGGAGATAGAGTAACTGCTCAAGGAAAGAAAAAGGTTGGACTTCTCTTTGCTATTTTCCTCTATTTTTCATGCCATCTGACCCAGCTAGAATTTATGTCTCATTTTAAAATATGAATGGTAAATTACACAATTAGTTGTTCTCTAAAATGGAAATGCAGAATCTATGTTGCTCCATTGTTCTCCTCTATATGGTTGGTATGTGTTCTTCAACAATAAAATCAATATTCCTTTTTTTCCTGTGTTAAACACTAGATATTTAAACTACATACACAAGTAACACTTGAAACTCGGCAATTAAAAAAGTATAAAATGACTCCTAAAAGACGGTTTAGAATCCCTCTAGTTAACAGCCACATACTATGTAATGAAGTTGCAAACAGATCTTCCACCAGAGGGCTTTTGATTTGGTTACTATCCTTTTGGGGATTCCAGTGTGAGCAATATGAATGCCTAGCTTCCCATCTGTCTGATATGCAAAGGGAAGGTTCAGGAAAGATGTCTGCAAAGAAGCCATAACATCTATTGGATACTGAAATGTAAACTTTGCCTTTCTACAATTTAGCAAAAAGCCACAACACTTTGATGGATAATAGGCTATTTATAAATTATCCAAAGTAATTAGGGCTTTATTATTTATTTAGAATAAATATATAAATAAACAGTCATTCATAGATAGATCAACAGATCAATAAGTAGATGATAGAGGCTTAATACATGTAAGTCTCATCCTAATGATTCCATCTAATTACAAATTACAGAGCAGCATATTGGCTTTGAAAAAAAGATGAGTGCTTTATTTTTGGAGTCAGATACTCATCTAAAGAGGAGTTCCTACCTCTTATAAGTATATAGTGTTAACTATCTCTGCACAATATCTTGAGAAGTAGGCACCAAATCACTGCAGAAATACTTGCATTTTATGACTTTGTAAGCCAGTTCTACCTATATCTTTAGAAAGCACTCAGTGTTACAGTGCTTTCTAAAGATGTAGGTAGAACTGCCTTACATTTTACTCAGCCAACTTTCTATACAGCTTCTACCTTTTCCTTTTAGTTTTGCCCTGTGGAATTGTGCAAGATCCATTTTGCACACAGCAATATCATGAATTCACCCATACATATCTTTTTTCCTTTGGTTTAAGTATCTAAAATTCCTCAGGGAAAAATGTTGGGATTTGAAACTTTATAACCAGAAAAATTTTGTTTCTGTTAATAAGCAATGTAATGATATTCATAAAGGAAAAGTTCCAGAAATATAACATCTATTTTTGAAAGTAGTATTTGAATATTCAAGTAGCCTGAGAATGTAAAAGAAATAATAGAGAGAGATTTATAAAATGATTTGTGAAAAACATAAAAATCACTTACCAAGTTAAATCTAGCTTATTTGTTTACAAAACTAAACGGGTAAAAGTGATTCTTAAAACAAAATAATACTTTAATATAACAATTTAATAATATTTTGGATTTTTTTTAACATTCATGTTTTCATTAAATTTGTTTTTAAATTAAAGACCTTATTTTTATATAATGAGATACATCTCCTTAAAACATTTCCAAATGAGACTTAATTAGCATACAAATCAAAATTTTTCTTTTCTTATTCCTGTATTCCTGTTATTTCTAGAATGTAAGGTTGTACTCATATAAGCATCTAGTATTTCCATATTTATTATTCAGAATAGAGATCATTCTCATGGATATATACTAAAACCTAAAGCATTAAGGAAGAAAGGTCATTCTCATCTGAAAGTAAAACAGGAGAGGAGTTCTGTTCTTTGCTTGAACTTAAACATAACATACGTATTTACAAAGAAAAGGAAGGGAAAATAAATGTAGGCAAAATTCCTCCTCTTACATATAGCACAGTTAAATTATACTTTATTCTTATTTCATTACATAGGTAAGTTTTAAAAGAAATGTTAAAAAGATAACCTTTCAAAATACTGAAAATAAAAAATCTTGGGCTGTGTCAATAATATATGTTCATATAGACAATAAAAGTCTACAATAACTTTAGAAGAAAAAAATTTAAAAAAATTCTAATATACCTTGTTTTCAAGAAAATAAGATAGGAAGAAGAAGAATCAGAGGAGCAAAGAAAAAGATGAAGAAGAGAAGGAAGGGGAGGAAAAAGACTCTTCCTATCATTAGAAATGGCAGTATTCATTTTAGACACAAAATATAAGGCAAATAGTTAACACAAAAAAGCATGAATACAAGGTATAATATGTAATGATGAGTTACAGAATGTGCGAACTGAATAATTTAACATCAAAACGTGTGCAAGAAAACTGTAAAAAAAATAATAATCAAACAGAAATACTTAGCAGAAATATTTAACACATTGTCTCTCAGTTCTTTTATCTATCAATTAGAAAAACAGAAATAACGCCCTAAGAATTTTACTAAGATTGAGGAATAAACATTGCACTTTGTTCCATCATAATAAAGAATTCACCTTTTATTCATGTGTTATAGCCCATTTAGAAAAACTTACTATAGAGTTTATTCCAAGAGTAATTTAATTTCATTTCAAAAAAGAACAACTTGTACAAAGCAGCTGATTTGACCTAAAGGCAATAAAAGAAAAACTAACAACAAAAGTTTCAACAAACTAACAAAACTTACTTCTCAATTACCTTTATTATTGTTAAATTTTGATTTTACATTGTTGAAAACCACAATATTTATTGAGATTTTAATTGAATTACAACAAATCTGCAAATTAATTTGTAAATAATTTACATTTAGAGAATTTCATCTTCCCACACAGGAAATGGATGTGCATACTCACTTATTTCTGTCTTCCTGCGTGTTTATCCACAGTACTTTGTTTGTTCAACATAATATTCCTTGTATTTATTACAGTTAGTCTTAAATATGTTTTATAAATGTTGACATCACACTTTTACCCAATATATTTTCTTACTTGTTTATAATGGTATGTATAGCGTATCAAATCAAACACTGTCAAAGCAACTTAACTAATGAGATAGTCCTATGTTTTTCTGACAAATAACCTTAATCTCACCTATGACCATTATTTATTCAGCACACATTTCATGAGTTTCTATAAGATAATTAATATATGAATATATAACATAGAGACCTCAATATGTAGTTGGAGAAACAAACCAGGGTTGAAGAGTAAAATGTTTGAGAGTAGGGATTAGTGAGATCAAGGGTTAGCCTAAGCCTCAAAAAAAAAAAAAGTATCATCTTTGTGAATGAAGAAAAGATAAGCAGGGATATTATTAAATTGGAAGGTGAAGGAGGACTAAACATTCAAAGAATTCATAATATTATGCCTAAATCATTAGAAATAAAAGACAAGATTCTTCCCTGTATGGGAGACATTCACTAACAAGCCATTTCCAAGTATAGTTAAACTTTTATTTTGTTAAACTTTTATTTCAAGAAAACAATTATTTTTTGGAGCAATGTGGGAAACTTAGTTTCTTTTTTAGTATTTAAAAATTATAAATACTAAAGGATTCTTAAATATTTAAGAAATGTTTAATTTTTTAAAAGTAGGAACATCTAGAATTTAATAATCACAGGAACTTCTACAATTAAAAAGAAAACCAAACTAATGTCTACAGCAATATCATACAAATGGGAACAAGCAAGAGATAGTACTTTGAGTTTTAAGACATCTGACACTCTCTTCCCTAATGGGTTTCAAAGGACATACTCTCACATAGTTATAGTAAAACTCTGTATTTATGTAATGGTTTTTGAGGGGATCCTTGAAAAGTCTTATGATCCCTCACCAAATCCCTGTTAGATAAGTATGGCAAAGAGGCCTTTATCTCCATTTTACAGATGAGACCATCAAGACACTCTGTTTCAATGATTAGTAGAAGGCACTAAGCATGCACAAGATGAAAAGATAAAAAATACCCTGATTGCTGGGCATCTTAACAAAAGGATAATTCCTACGCTTTATATATATCAAAACTCAGTATAATACACACATCATCCTTACCTTCACAAGTTCAAACCCCATGCAAATTGATAACTCTCTATGACTATCTCATATATGGCATTTGTTTTCCCATGAAACTTCCCATATTTAAAAAGCTGAAAAGAGGCCGGGCACGGTGGCTCATGCTTGTAATCTTAGCAGTTTGAGGCCAAGGCAGGCAGATCACTTGAGGTCAGGAGTTGGAGACCAGCCTGGCCATAATGGTAAAACTCTGTCTCTACTAAAAATACAAAAAGTAGCCAGGCATGGTGGTATATACCTGTAATTTCAGCTACTCAGGAAGCTGAGGGTGGAGAATTGCTTGATTCTCGACTCAGGGCATTGTCTGGCTGCGTGGAGGTTGCCCTGAGCTGAGACTGTGTCGCTGCACTCCAGCCTGGGCAACTGAGTGAAATTCCATCTCAAAAAAAAAAGGCTGAAAAGAGATTTTATTTTTTTCTCAGAGATTTATGATGCTTTAATATACGTATACATTGTGAAATGATCAAGTCACTCTAACATACACATCACCTCACATAACTCATCTTTTTGTTTATGCGTTAAGAATATTTAAGATCTACTCTCAACAATTTTCAAGTATACAATCATTATTATTAACTACAGTCATTATTCTGTACAATAAGTCCCCAGAACATATTCATCCTAATTGTAACTTTGTACCCTTTGACCACCATCTCCCCACTCCCTCACTCCCTACCCCCTGCCAACCAACATTCTACTCTTTGCTTCTATTAGCTTGAGTTCTTGGATTCCACATAGAAGTAAGACCATGCATCTAGAAAAAAAAAGCCACATCAACTCCATTGCTGTGAATATTAACTAGTCACTCATGCATATGGGAAATACCTGGGGTTCATCCTACCTGGGGATGCTTTTAGTCTTCTATGATTCCATAATCAAGAGAATGAATTGAGGACTTATACTTCTCATAAGATAGACAGTAAACAGTTTGTGTGTGTGTATGTGTGTGTGTGTACATGTGTGTTATCTCCATTGATATGAACAACATGCATATTCTTTTTAAATCATTATTATCTATCCCATTCCCTTTAATAAATGACAGATAAACTAACTGAACAAATGAGTTCCAATGAATTTGGGCAACTAAACATATTTTTCAAGTCTTATTTGAAAAATGTATAACATTATAAAGACTCTTACAGTCTTAAATCAAAATGGCAGAAGCTTAAGTGTATCTGGAAAGATGACCTTGTCATTAGCGAGATATCTGCAAGCAGAGGACTGGCACTCCCAAACACCTAATATAAAAATCTTATGAGCAGGCATTTAATTTGTACATAAGCCAAAGTCTGACTTGATTAAGAAGGAAAAATAAAATGATATTTATCATTATAGAATAGTGTTATAAGTGTGACTTTGATCTTCAAAGTCACTTGTTTTTAGTTCTCATTAAAAGTTCCTTTGTTAGGGCTTAAACCATCTCCTCTCCAACTCCAGGCAGTACAGCTCGCAGAACAAAGGTGACTCCTTCCTTCCATTTAAGGGGAGGAGAGTGAAGACTAAAGAGGAGTTTGTCTTGCATTTTGGATGCCAGCTCAGCCGCAGTAGGATAGGCACCAGGTAGAGTTGTGAGTCCCCCATTCCAGAACCTAACTCCCAGATGACATTTCTAGATAAATTCTGAGTAAAAAGGGATCCTGCTGCCTTGAAGTGGAGGGCCTAGTCTTGGCAAGATTTACCACCTGCTGATTAAAGAGCCCTTGAGCCCAGAATAACCAGCAGCGATACCCAGGCTATAAGCCATTGGCCTTGGGCTCTGAGATGGGTCGGCTTCAGGTGAGACTCAGCACATTCCCAGCAATGGTGGCTATAGTGAAAGACTCCTTATTATTAGAGAAAAACAGTGAAAAATAAAGGGGACTTTGTCTTGGACCTTAGTACCAGCTCGGCCACAGTGGGCTAGAGCAACCAGCAGGCTCTTGTGGTCCTGGAATCCAGGCCTAGGCTCTTAGGCAGCATTTCTGGACCTGCCCTGGGCCAAAAAGGAGCCCACTGTCCTAGAGGGTGAGTTCCAGGGCCGGCAGCATTCACCACGAACTGACAGAAGATCCCTCAGGCTTTAAACTAAATCAGCAGTGTCATGGTAGAATCTCCTGGGGACTAGTGGTGATGGTAGTCACAGGCAGAGGCTTCTTTGACTCTGGAAAGGGTAAGGAAGAGTGAAAAACTCCATGGGCAATACTGTCAACTTGATTGGCTGAAGGATGCAAAGTGTTGTTCCTGGGTGTGTTTGTAAGGGTGTTGCCAAAGGAAATTAACATTTGAGTCAGTGGACTGGGAGAGGCAGACCCACCATCAATCTCGGGGGCATCAGCCCTTCAGCTGCCAGCATGGCTAGAATGAAGCAGGCAGAAGAAGATGGAAAAAGCAGACTTGCTGAGCCTCCCAGACTTTAGCTTTCTCCCATGAGAAAGATGGTAAGCATGGATGCTTCCTGCCCTTGAACATCAGACTCCAAGCTCTTCAGCTTTTGGACTCTTGGACTTAACGTCAGTGGTTTCCCACAGGCTCTTGTGCCTTTGGCCATATTAGCCAAGAAAAAAAGAGAGGAGACCCAAAGAAGTAAAATCAGATATGAAAAAAGGAGTCATTACAACTGATACCACAGAAATTCAAAGGCTCGTCAATGGCTACCATGATCAGGTAAATACCAATACGTCAGAACATCTAGAAGAAATCAATAAATTCATATATATACGATCTACCAAGATTAATTAAGAAATCCATTGCCTAAACAGACCAATAACAAGTAATAAAATCAAAGCTGTAATAAAAAGTCTCCTAGTAAAGAAAAACCCAGGACAAGATGCCTTCACTGCTGAATTCTACCAATCCTTTTAAAAAAGCAGTACCAATCCTACTCAAACTGTTCTAAAAAACAGAAGAAGATGAAATACTTCCAAACTCATCTATGAGGTCATTATTTTCCAGTTACCAAAACCAGACAAAGATACATTAAAAACAAACAAGCAAACAACAACCAAAAAAAAAAACCTGCAGACCAATATCTCTGATGAATTTTGATTCAAAAATCCTCAACACAGTACTAGCAAACTAAATTCGACAATATATTAAAAATATAATTCATCATGACTAAGAAGGAGTTACATCAGGGCTGTAAGATGGTTCAACATATGCAAATCAATCACTGTGATACATCATGTCAACAGAATGAAGGATAAAAACCATATGTTCATTTCAAATGATGCTGAAAAAGCATTTGATAAAGTTCAACATCCTTTCATAATAAAAAGCCCTCAAAAAACTTTGTAGAGAAAGAACATACTGCAACATAATAAAATCCATTTATAACAGATCCACAGATCATTTCAATATGATACTGTGGATATAATGGTATCCACAATGAAAACACTGAAAGCCTTTCCTCATAGATCTGAAATATTACCAGACTGCTCACTTTCACCATTGTTATTCAACATGGTACTAGAAGTCTTAGCTAGAGCAATCAGACAACAGAAAGAAATAAAAAGCATCCAAACACATCTGAAATACTACAAGACTGATCACTTTCATCATTGTTATTCAACATTGTATTGGAAATCTTAGCTAGAGCAATCAGACAAGAGGAAGAAATAAAGGGCATCCAGATTGGAAAGGAAAATGTCAAATTATCTTTCTTTGTCGATGATGTGATCTTATACTTGGAAAAATCTAAAGATTCCACAAGAAAACTCTTAGAACTGGCAAACAAATTTAGTAAAGTTGCAGGATACAAAATCATCTACAGAAATTAGTAGCATTTCTGTATACCAATAGTAAACAATGTTAAAAAATAAACAAAAAGTAATTCCATTTACTATAGCCACAAATAAAATTAAAAACCTAGGAATTAATCAAAGAAGTAAAAGACTTCTACAATAAAAAACTGTAAAACACTGATCAAAGAAATTGAAGAGAGCACCCCAAAGTGGAAAGATATTTCATATTAATGGATGGGAAGAATTAATGTTGTTAAAATATCTATACTACAAAGCAGTCTATACTACAGACTCAATGCAATTCCTATAAAAATATCAATGACATTTTTCACAGAAGTAGAAAAAACTATCCTAAAATTGATATGACATTACAAAATACCCAGAATAGCCAAAACTATCTAGAGTAAAAAGGAAAAAACTAGATGAATCACTTCACCTGACTTCAATTTATACTACAGAAATAGTAACCAAAACAGCATGATACTGGCAAAATAAAAAATAATAATTAAAAAAAAGACACATAGAACAATGGAACACAGTAGAGGAGAACCCAGAAATAAATCCACATCCTACAGTAAATACATTTTTGATAAATGTGCCAAGAATATACACTGGTGTAAAGATAGTCTCTTCAGTAAATGGTGTTGGGAAAACTCAATATCAATATGTAGAAGAATGAAACTTGATCCGCATCTCTTTTCTTATACAAAAATCAAAACAAAATAAAGACTAAAATCTAAGGTTTTAAACTATGAAACTAGTAAAATAAAACCTTGGGGGAAACTCTAGTAAATTGGTCTGGGCAAAAATTTATTGAACAATACCCCACAAGCACAGGCAACCAAAGAAAACATGGACAAATGGGATCATATCAAGTTTTAAAAGCTTCTGCACAGCAGAGGAAAGAACTGACAAAGTGAAGAGACAATCCATAGAATGGGAGAAATTATTTGCAAACCACCCATCTGAAAAGGGATTGATAACCAGAATATAAAAGAAGCTCAAACAACTCTATAACAAAAAAATCTGGCTGGGTGCGGTGGCTCACGCCTATAATCTCAGCACTTTGGGAAGCTGAGATGGGCAGAATCACGAGGTCAGGAGATCGAGACCATCCTGGCCAACATGGTGAAACCCTGTCTCTACTAATAATACAAAAATTAGCCAGGTGTGGTGATACATGCTTGTAATCCCAGCTACTTCGGAGGCTGAGGCAGGAGAATCTCTTGAAAATGGAAGGTGGAGATTGCAGTGAGCCAAGATTGCACCACTGCACTTCAGTCTGGCAACAGAGTGAGACTGCCTCAGAGAAAAAAGAAAAGATTAAAAATTAAAAATCTAAGAATGGAGGTAGGGCCGAGATAGCCGACTAGCAGTAGCTATCAGAGGAACCCATCTAAAAGATCCAAACAGTATGCAAAGTTTGCATGAGCAACACAGGTATCCTTGTTCTGTCCTTAGGATGGACTAGGCAGCAGGTATGACCTACAGTGAGGAAGGAAGAGGACTATGGTGCAGCCACCCACCTGAGTGCCACATGGGTCTAGAGAGCCCCTACTCCCAGCCAAGAGAGGTGGTGTGAGGAATCTGGGCAGCCCAGTTTATTGGGTTTCTCTTCAGTGCAGCACACCCACTTCACCAAACCCTTGTTAAATGGGTCCTGCTTCCTGTGCCACCCAACTGGGTTGTCAGAAATCCCATAGAAGCACTCCTACTGTCAGCAGATCAGTAACCCTCAAGGCCAGAGATTCCAGAGGAAGGAGCAGGCATCCATCTTTGCTGTTCTCCAGCCTCCTTGAATGACATCTCCAGGCACAAGAGTGAATAGGGCATGAGGTGAACCCCCAGCAATCTGCAACAGCCCTACAGAAGAGGGGCCTAATACTGAAAGAAAAACAAAGCAACAACAACAGCATCAACGAATAAGTCCCCCAAAAATCCTCATGCAAGGGTCAGCAGCCTCAAAGATCAAAACTAGAAAAACTCATGAAGATGAGAAAGAATCAGTGAAAAAATGCTGAAAACCCCAAAGGCCAGAGTGCCTCTTCTCCTCCAAATGATTGCAACACCTCTCCAGGAAGGGCTGGAAATGGATACAGGATGAGATGGACAAATTGACAGAAATAGGCTTCAGAAGGTGGTTAGTAACAAACTTTGCTAAGGCAAATGAACATGTTTTAACCCAACGCAAATAAGCTAAGAACCTAGACAAAAGGTTAGAGGAGCTGGTAACTAGAAGAACCAGTTTAGAGAGAAAAATAAATGACTGATGGGGGCTGAAAAACACAGCATGAGAACTTCATGAAGCATACACAAATATCAATAGTAGAACTGATCAAGTGGAACAAAGACTATCAGAGATGGAAGACTGTCTTGCTGAAATAAAACAGGCAGATAAGATTAGAGAAAAAAATAAAAAGGAAAAACAAAACCTCTGAGACATATGGAACTACGTAAAGAGACCAAACCGACGACTGATTGGAGTACCTAAAAGAGACGGGGAGAATGCATTCAAGTTGAAAAACATACTTCAGGATATTATTCAGAATTTCCCCAACCTAGCAAGACAGGCCAATATTCAAATTCAAGAAATACAGAGAACACCACTAACACATTCCATGAGAAGATCAACCCCAAGACACAAAATGATCAGATTCTTCAAGGCCAAAATGAAAGAAAAAATGTTAACAGCAGCCAGACAGAAAGGCCAGGTCATCTACAAAGGGAAGCCCATCAGACTAACAGCAGACCTCTCAGCAGAAACCCTACAAGCCAGAAGAGAGTAGGCGCCAATATTTAGCATTCTGAAAAAAAAAAAACAAAAAAAAAAAAAGAATTTTCAATCCAGAATTTCATATCTGGCCAAACTAAGCTTCATAAGCAAAAGAGAAATAAAATCCTTTTCAGACAAGCAAATGCTTAGGGAATTCATCACCACCAGGCCTGCCTTGCAAGAGTTAGTGAAGGAAACACTAAATATGGAAAGGAAAAACTAGTACTAGCCACTGCAAAACATATGAAAATATAAACACCATGGACACCATGAAGAAACAGCATCAACTAGTGTGCAAAATGACCAGCTAGCATCATAACAGAATCAAATTCACACATAACAGTATTAACTCTAAATGTAAATGGTTCAAATGCCCCAATTAAAAGACACAGACTGGCAAATTGGACAAAGTCAAGACCCATCCATGTGCTGAAGTCAGGAGACCCATCTCACATGCAAAGACACACACCAGCTCAAAATAAAGGGATGGAGAAATATTTACCAAGCAAATGGAATGCAATAAAAAGCAAGGGTTGTATTCCTAGTTCCTGATAAAACAGACTTCAAACCAAGATTAAAAAAAAGAAGAAGAAGAAGAGTATTACATAATGGTACGTAGAACAAATCAACAAGAAGAGCTGACCATCCTAAATATATGCAACAAATATAGATGCACCCAGATTTATAAAACAAGTTCTCAGAGACTTACAAAGATACTTAGATTCCCACTCAATAATAGTGAGAGACTTTAACACCCCACTGGCAATATCAGACAAATCAATGAGACAAAAAATTAACAGGATATTCAGGACTTGAACTCAGCTCTGGATCAAGTGGACCTAATGGGTATCTACAGAAGTCTCCACCCCAAAACAACATAATATACATTCTTCTCAGAGTCATATAAAACTTACACTAAAGTTGACCACATAATTGGAAAGAAAATGCTTCTCAGTAAAAGCAAAATAATAGTAATAATAACTAACAGTTTCTCAGAGCACAGCACAATCAAATTAGAACTCAGGTTGAAGAAACTCACTCAAAACTACGTAGCAACATGGAAGCTGAACAACCTGCTCTGAATGATTTCTGGGTAAATAATGAATTTAAGGAAGAAATCAAGAAATTATCTAAAACCAATGAAAACAAAAAGACAATGTACCAGAATCTCTGGGACACAGCTAAAGCAGTGTTAACAGGGAAATTTATAGCACTAAGTGCCCACATCAGAAAGCAAGAAAGACCTTACATTGACACCATAACATCACAATGAAAAGAACTAGAGAATTAAAAGCAAATAAAGCTAGCGGAAGTCAGGAAATACCTAAGATCAGAGTGGCACTGAAAGAGAGAGGGACATGAAAAACCCATCAAAAAAATTAATGAATCCAGGATCTGTTTTTTTGAAAAAATTAATAAAATAGATAACTACTAGCTAAACTAATAAGGAAGAAAAGAGAGAAGAATCAAATAGACATAATAAAAAATAATCAAGGAGATATCATCACTGAAAGACAAACTACCATCAGAGAATACTATGGACAACTCTACACAAATGAACTAGAAAATCCACAAGAAATGGATATATTCCTGGACATATACAGCCTCCCAAAACCAAACCAGGAAGAAGTAGAATCCCTGCATAGACCAATAACAAGTTCTGAAATTGAGGCAGTAATTAATAGTCTACTAAGCAAAAAAAGCCCAAGATCAGATGAATTAACAGCCAAATTCTATCAAAGGTACAAATAGGAGCTGATACCATTCCTTCAGAAGCGATTCCAAACAACTGAAAATAAAGGACTCATCCCTAAATTATTTTATGAGGTCAGCATCATCCTGATACCAATACCTGGCAGAGACACAACAAATAAAGAAAACTTCAGGCCAATATCCCTAATAAACTTTAGGCCAATATCCTATATCCTGAAAACCCCAATAAAATACTGGCAAACCAAATCCAGCACCACATCAAAAAGCTTATCTACCATGATCAAGTCAACTTCATCACTGGGATGCAAGGCTGGTTCAACACACGTGAATCAATAAATGTAATCTATCACATAAACAGAACCAGTGATAAAAACTACATGATCATCTCAATAGATGCAGAAAAGGCCTTCAATAAAATTCAACATATCTTCATGTTAAAAACTCTCAATAAACTAGTTATTGATGGAACATATCTCAAAATAATAACTATTTGTGATAAACCTACAGCTGATATCCTAATAAATGGGCAAAAACTAGAAATATTCCCTTTGAACACTGGCACAAGATAAGGATGCCCTCTCTCACCACTCCAAATTGAACACTCATCACTCTCACCACAAGTGAACAAAATATTGGAAGTTCTAGCCAGGGCAATGAGGCAAAAGAAAGAAATAAAGGTATTCTAATAGGAAAAGCGGACATCAAATTGTCTCTGCAGACAATATGATCCTATATCTAGAAAACCCCATCATCTCAGCCCAACTCCTTAAGCTGAGAAGGAATGTCAGCAAAGTCTCAGGATATAAAATCAACATGCAAAAATCATAAGCATTCCTATACACAAACCACAGACAAACAGAGAGCCAAATCAAGAATGAACTCCCATTCACAATTGCTACAAAGAGAATAAAATACCTAGAAATACAGCTAATAAGGGATGTGAAGAACCTCTCCAAGGAGAACTACAAACCACTGCTCAAGGAAATAAGAGAGGACACAAACAAATGGAAAAACATTGCATCCTCATGGATAGGAAGAATCAATGTCATGAAAACGGCTATGCTGGCCAAAGTAATTTATAGATTCAATGCTATTTTCAAACTACAATTAATGTTTTTCACAGAATTAGAAAAAAAAACAACTTTAAATTTCATATGAAATCACAGTAGATATAGTATAGTCAAGGAAAAGAACAAAGCTGAAGGCATCCTGCTAACTGACTTCAAACTAAACCGCAAGGCTACAGTAAGTAAAACAGTATGGTACTGATACCAAAACAGACATATAGACAAATGGAAAAGAATAGAGACCTCATAAATAAGACCACAAGCCAGGCGCCATGGCTCACGCCTGTAATCCCAGCACTTTGGAAGGCCAAGTGGGGAGCAGATCATGAGGTCAGGAGTTTCAGACCAGCCTGATCAATATGGTCAAACCCCATCTCTACTAAAAATACAAAAATTAGCCAGGCATGGTGGCACGCACCTGTAGTCCCAGCTACTCAAGAGGCTGAGGCAGGAGAATTGCTTGAACCCAGGAAGTGCAGCTTGCAGTGAGCTGAGGCTGTGCCACTGCACTCCAGCCTGGGCAACAGAGTGAGTCTCTGTCTCAAAAAAAAATAAAATAAGTAAGACCACACATCTACAACCGACTGATCTTTGAAATACCTGAGAAAAACAAACAATAGGGAAAGTATTTCCTACTTAATAATAGGTGCTGGGAAATCTGACTAGCCATATGCAGAAAACTGAAACTGGACCCCTTCCTTACACCTTATAGAAAAATTAACTAAAGACGGATTGAAGACTTAAACGTAAAACCCAAAGCCATAAAAGCCTTAGAAGAAAACTTAGGCAATGCTATTCAGAATATAGGCATGGGCAAAGCTTTTATGATGAAATTGCCAAAAGCAACTGCAAAAAAAAGCAAAAGTTGGCAAATGGGATCTAATTAAACTAAAGAGCTTCTGCACAGCAAAAGTAACTGTCATCAGAGTGAACAGGTATCTACAGAATGGGAGAAAACTTCTGCAACCTACCCACATGACAAAAGTCTATATCCAGAATTTACAAGGAACTTACACAAATTTACAAGAAAAAAAAACCAAACAACCCTATCACAAAGTGGGCAAAGGATATAAACAGAAAACATTTTGTGGTCAACAAATGTATGAGAAAAAGCTCAACCTCACTGATCATTGGAGAAATGCAATCAAAACCACAATAAGATACCATCTCATGCCAGTTCAGAATGGCAATTATCAAAAAGTCAAGAAACAATTAATGCTGTAAAGAAATAGGAACGGTTTTACGTTTTTGGTGGGAATATAAATTAGTTCAACCATTGTGGAAGACAGTGTGGCGATTCATCTAGGACCTAGAACCAGAAATACCATTTGACCCAACAATTCCATTACTGAATCGCAAGGCTACAGTAACTAAAACAGTATGGTACTGATACCAAAACAGACATATAGACAAATGGAAAAGAATAGAGATCTCATAAATAAGACGACAAGCCAGGCGCCATGGCTCACGCCTGTAATCCCAGCACTTTGGAAGGCCAAGTGGGGAGCAGATCCATTTGGGGAGCAGATCCAATGGAATTGACCCAGCAATTCCATTACTGGGTATATACACAAAGGAATATAAATCATTCTATTATAAAGATGCATTCACAGTATGTTTATTGTAGCACTGTTTACAACAGTAAAGACATGGAACCAATCCAAAGGCCCATCAATGATAGACTGGATAAAGAATATGTAGTACATATAAATCATAAAATACTATGCAGCCACAAAAAGAAATGAGATCATGTGCTTTGCAGAAACATGGATGAAGCTGGAAGCCATCATCCTCAGCAAACTAAAACAGCAACAGAAAATCAAACACTGTATGTTCTCACTCATAAGTGGGGGTTGAACAATAAGAACACATGGATATGGGGATGGGAACATACTGGAACCTGTCAGGAGGGTATGAAGTGGGGAGAGCATCAAGACAAATAGCTAATGCATACAGACTTAAAACCTAGATGATGGATTGATAGGTGCAGCAAAGTACCATGGCACACATATACCCATGTAACATACCTGCACGTTCTGCACCTGTATCTTGGAACTTAAACTTAAAAAAGAAACCTAATAACAAATCACAAAATGGGCCAAAGATTTGTATAGAAATTTCTCAAAAGAAGATATGCAAATGGCAAACGCATTTGAAAATGTGCTCAACATCACTGATCATTAGATAAATGCAAATCAAAACTACAGTAAAATGTCATCTCACTCCAGTTATAATGGCTTTTATCCAAAAGTCAGGAACTAACAAATGCTGGCAAGGATGTGGAAAAAAAGGGAACCCTCATACACTGTTGCTGGGAATGTAAATTTGTACAACCAATATGGTGAATAGTTTGGGGTTACTCAAAAAACTGAAAATAGAGCTACCATAAAATCCAGCAATCTCACTTTTGGGTATGTATCCAAAAGAAAGGAAATCACTATATCAAAGGGATATTTGCATTCCTATGTTTACTGCAGCACTGTTCACAACACCAAAATTTGGAAGCAACCTAACTGTTCATCCACAGATGAATGGATGAAGGGAATGTGGTATCTATGCACAGTGAAGTACTATTCACTATAAAAAAGGAGAGGCTGTCATTTACAACAACGTGGATGGAACTTGCAGTCATTATGTTAAGTGAAATAAGCCAGACACAGAAAGAGAAACTGTGCATGTTCTCACTTATTTGTGAGTTCTAAAAACCTTAACAATTGAACTCATGGACATAGAGAATTGAGAAACAGTCACCAGAGGCTGGAATGGGTCATAGGGTATACAGGGAAGGATGTGCGGATTGTTGACAGGTACAAAAAAATATTAGAAAGAATGAATAAGGCCTAGTATTTGTTAGCACATCAGGGGGACTATAGTTAATAATTTAATTATGCATCTTAAAATAACTAAAAGAGTATAACTAGATTGTTTGTAACACAAAGGATAAATGCTTGAGGGAATGAATACCCAATTTTCCATGATATGATTATTATGCATTGTATGCCTGTATCAAAATATCTAATATACCCCACAGATATCTACAACTACTATGAATCCAGAAAAATTAAAATTGCTTTTCAAAGTTTCTGTGCTGATTCAAGAAACAGTCTCCTAAGGTAGATTTCTCATTTATAGAAGGGTTAACTTGCTAGTGTTGAGAAACAGTAATGTCTATAAACAAACTAAAATTAATGATCAGGCCTTAACCAAGTTTGGAATCCTTAACCGAGAGAGTTATTATTAATTTAAGTCATTCATGTCATTAATCTAAGTCGTCTATGATAGGAAGAGTGCTTTTCTAGGGTTTCTACAGATTATGCTCTCATTTGGAATGACACTAACTCCCTCACCATGCATACACAGAAAATTACTTACATGATTTGTGTTTTTCTTAGAAAAAAATAAGAAGCATAGTTTTATTTTACCTTGGGAACTGTATTTTCAACATACAACATTCAATATATATATTCCTAAATTCATTTTGGATCATGAGGCTGTTTTAACCATGAGAAAATCTTAAGTTTTACCCAAAACCCTATGCAGGAATTAAACCTAAAAATGTTTACTTCTTCTGATGAAAATCTATTTTTTATGCTGAAAAGAAGTTGGACACATCTGATACAGTCGGACCAGTAATTGAGTTTGGATCAGCATATTAATCTTTATTATTCAAGTTTCTAGAATAACTGTGGCTAGAAATGTGTTTAAAGTGCTTATGGTAAGTGAATCGCAATAAGAATTATTTAAAACATAGAATAAAAGTAGAAGAAAGAAAAGCATTAAGGACAGTCTTTAGTTTTTTTTCCTTTTTCATTTTACAATCATGCACTTTACAAAGAAGTTTCCTTAAATTAATGGGCCTTAAGAATTTTTTTCTGGACTGAAGTAGGTTGATTGAGTAATCAAATTCCACAGACTAATGGAAATAATAAAACTCCTAAAGCCCAACCTTGCAAAAAAACCCACTTGAGTTTTATTGGAGAAAATTTTATAGCAATGCTTAATGAGATGGCAAGCATGCATGAATAATTATTTTTACTTACTGTTCTCATTAAAGAAGAAAATGAGTTATCATTCTTTTAGTCAGAAGTAAAAATTCTTCCCCTATCATTACCATTAACTTGACTTATTTTGTATTTTTTTAAAAATCCATTTAATTTCTTCCTTGAAGTGATAGAAAGAATAGATAAGTTTAATCAGACAAAAGGGAACCACTTTTCCTTTGGTCAAACAATTATCTTAAGTTTTCAACAAAAGTGTTGCAAATATTCAGATAGGAGGAGCAATGTCTGGGTATCACAATTGTTATCCTTCATTCTGGCACTCATTCTCAGACATGAAAAACCTGTCTATAAAGACAAGAAAATATTTTATTACTGACACCAAAAGGCCTGAAAATTGTCTAACAGTGATTAAAACAGCTTCTGTCCTTGTGGGTCTTGCCACGAGTGGTTAGGAAAGACAGGGATTGGATTTCTGGATGTTAGTCACATCCTTCTGAGTTCCTACAACATAAGTGATCTTTATCACTATTCTTAAAATATGCACACAGAGATTTCTGCTTCCAGGAAGATGAAGTGGATGTAGGTTTCCTTATTTCTCATAAGTACAATAACAAATACCATATGGTGTTTACACAAACATACGAAGATTCTAAAAGTTGAAGAGCAGGCTAACTACCTAGAGAATTTAGCACAGTGGTGAATCTCCTCAGTTTTCTTTTTGCCTCAGATATCCCAGACTTGGAGCTTAAGAAGTAGACAATACAGGACACCAACTGGGGCAGACAAAGAAGCCCAAACAAGTTAGCCTTGTCTAGTGAAAGGACCAGGAGAGGGGCAGCTTTACAGGGCAGAAAAGTTTCAGACTTGAACAACACTACTCCAGCTAACCACCACAGAAATAAGTGTCCCCACTCCCGCTCATGATGGCTGGGTGGGCAGGCTTCCACCTTCCAGAGGCTGTAACAAAGCACTCTAACCCCTCCTCAGAGTTATGTTATAGAAGAGAAGAGAAAGCAGGATCTGAACTTTTTATCCTGGGCCAACTGCAGGGAGAGCCTGCACTTAAGCCTTATTCTGGTAGTAATATGGCACCCTTTCCACTCCCTATCCAGGGTTGCCTAAGGAGGACTAGTGGACAGAGAGGACTTTCACAATTACCCAGTAGTAATGAGACCCATTCCATGTCGGTGTGGATCTCCAGCAGTTGGGGAGCCACAAATCCTAATGCCCTAGCAGTCACAAGACACCCTCCCTATCAGGTGTCAACATAGGCTAAGTGGGGAACATGTTCTTCACCTCCAACTGCAAATCACAAGGTGTTCTCCCCTTTCTGTAAGGGTACATTCAAATTTAAAAAAGAAAAAAAATTCCCTAATGAAAAACAGAGAAAGACTTTTTCTCCCCCTGCCCTTTGCTTAGAGCATTTACTTTAGAAAAACCTGTAACGGTGAATTTTCTCTGCCCCCTATGATGAATATAAATGTTTGTGAAAGCTAAATAAGTCTCCTGTCAGTTTTTAAACTCCAGAAACTTTTTTCCCAAGAACCTAGAAGCTACCTATTTGAAATGTAATCATCAAAGAAGATAGTTCCCCTATCTCTCAGTTTCCAGAGAAGGGAAGGAACCTAACTTCCTCAGGGTAGTTACAGTATGCCACCTTTTGTAACGATATGAGAAATCTATTTTTCCTTCGGATAAAGGCAATTAGTAAACATGTATTGTCACTCTAATTATCAGGTAAACTTAAGATGAACTGTGTGACAAATTTCAAGCCCTCTTTCTTGAGGATTAGCTGTCATTTATCCTGAAAACACATACATAATGGATCATACCTGCCTGACTACACCAAAGGGTAGAATTTCTTGGGTAGAAATTCTTTCTCTTTACAATCTCTTTAACACATTGTCTGTGGTGGGCATCACATTCTGATTTAGTGCTTATTCATAAATAGAACTGTTTTCTTTCTCTTGTCTTTGTGCAGGTTTTCTGAAATGGCAGGAAATTTTACTTTTAATTATATTTCCCCAAGACTTCAAAGGAAAGCAAGAGTAGCTCTATTAATAACAGGTAGAATTCAGAGTTAAAAAAAAACAAACTATTACAGACAGGGAGGAACATTATATGATAAAGCGTCAATCCTTCAAGAAGACATAGCAATCCTAGATATATATGTACCAAAAGAGCTACAAATTGCATACCTGGAATTGTCCTCTCTGGAGAAGTAGAGGAAAGAAAACTGGGTCCAAGGTTTAGGAAATCTTGATTCTTACGTGTTCTATCACTAAATAGCTATGTGAGCTTAGCCAATTTGCTTAACTTCCTTGAGCCTCAGTTTCTCTATTTTCTATAACATATGGAGTTAGATGATCTACAACTTTCCTTCCACTCAAAAATTGTAGATCTCTCTGAGATCATGCATGTTACAGAAATTGATAATTTTCAAAACAAGCACATTTATAGTCATACTTTATTAATATATTTTTATGTTATAAAAGAATATTTGCAGCAGTCTATACAAAGATCATTATATAAATGGAATGGAGGTTAAAAACTGTAGTAACACATTTTAAAGCAAACCATATTTTAAACATCTTTCTCTGGAGATAGCATATCACTTTAAAAATGTTCCTTACAATGTAACTAAATTGTACCCTAAGTCTAACCCCCAGATTCACAAATTAATATGTAAATTATTTAAAAATAGGAACCATGATAGAGAATTTGGCAGACATTTTTTTGGGGAATCTTTTAATTAATTATTTAATATGTTAAACTTTAAGTTCTGGGGTACAGTTACAGCATGTGCAGGTTTGTTACATAGCTGTATATGTGCCATGGTAGTTTGTTGCATCTGTCCCTCTGTCACCTACATTAGGTGTTTCTCCTAATGTTAGCCCTCCCCAATACCCCCACCCCCGCCCCCTACTCACCCCAGCACCCAACCCTCTGACAGGCCCCGGTGTGTGATGTTCCCCTTCCTATGTCCATGTGTTCTCATTGTTCAATTCCCATTTATGAGTGACAACATACAATGTTTGGTTTTCTGTTCTTGTGTCAGTTTGCTGAGAATGATGGTTTCCAGCTTCATCCATGTCCCTGCAAAGGAAATGAACTCATCCTTTTTATGGCTGCATAGTATTCCATGGTGTATATGTGTCACATTTTCTTTATCCAGTCTATCACTGATAGGCATATGGGTTGGTTCCAAGTCCTTACTATTGTAAACAGTGGCAGACATTATTTCTACTCTAAGACAACATTTCTCTAACCTTGAGTCATGAGTTATATTTTAACATAAAATTCAGTTAAATGACAGCAATCATATGAAAATTTATAGTATATTTTCTATATATAAGAATATGTAGTATATATAGTACAAAATATATAATAATATCAGAAAACATTACCTTATAGGAACTTTATAAATGATTGTCTTCCTCTTACTTTATACCAATAAGGAAATTAAGACAGAGAGTTTGAGTTACATAGTGAATAGTAATAGCACAAGATGTGGCAATCCAGGTCTCCTGGATTTAATTATGCCTATATAGAGTTTATCAAGCACACAGCCAAATCATAATATAGACTGACAATTTACAGAGTAACTGTAATGGACAGCATCAATTTCTCTACACTTAAAAAATATAAACAAAGAAAACTAGCATTTGAAGATTATTATATAAGGTTTCATAAGCAACCTAACTACTGAAAGGTAAGCAACAAATATTTTCAGAGCAGTTATCAAATCTAAACTTCCTCATGTTTCAATTTGCTAAAAAGAAATAAAAAAAATTGTTTTCTTCAATAAACAGGTGGGAAAGACAAGACAGAGAAAAATTAATGGATGTTTTCAAGGCATTATAGTACACATATTGATTTTCATGGGACATTAGAACAGATGCACATTTTTTTTATGAGAGCAGTTTCATTAAATCTTAAAAGTACACTGTAGGGTATTGACAGCTGCCCAATGGGAAAGTCGATCAACAGTTATTTATTGACTACTTAACACTCAGGGCAGTGTACTAAACACAAGGAGGTATCACAAAAGAAATGGAAGGCATGACCCTTGCCTTTGTGGAAGTTAAAAACAAAGGCTACTGCATACCAATTATTTTAGAATTTATGATAATCTGTCATTTTTAGATGAATGAGAAAGCATTCTTATTTCTCTCAAACAAGAAGTAAATATATTCTCAGGTATTCTCAGCAGTAAGCTAAATGAGTCCTCTTGCATTATATTTTTGTAACCATGTTTTAGTAGTTTCTGTCTGGCAATTAAATGCATTTTAAATGAACGTGGGAGTTAAAACCTGAGGGTCTAGAAACAGCTCACCTGAGCTAAATGCCATTTCCACCACCTTAACCTGTGGCCTGAAGCAACCTAACCTCCCCTCCTGGTCTCAGGTCTGTTTCATTTATAAAATGAGGATAATAGTCTAGCCTCATAATGAGACAGCCAAGTGTAAGGGGGTCCCTGGAAAAACTCCAACTAGCCTATGCACTGGGAAGAATGTGCACTGGGGTCGAGCCATAGAAGTTCTGCCATTTGCAGTAGGGCGGAGCCTGGCCCCTCCTCTCCCTGGGTGGAATCTGGGATTCAGTCTGTGAGGTGGGAAGCATACTAGTAGGACTCTTGCTCAGCAGAGAGTCCCTGTTTTTCCTTTTTGTCCAATAAATTGCACTTTCCTCACCCTTCAAAGTGTCTGCCAGCCTAATATTTCATGGCCATGTGACAAGGACCCTGTCTTTAGCTGAAATAAGGAGAAAGTCCTAAAACAATAACATATCTATGTGAATTAAATCATATTTAAGTGCTTGGCATGTTTCCTAGTCCATAATAGTTGCTAGGTAAAATTTTATTAATATTTAACATTAATAATGCTACCAGTATTTCTAAAACTTGCCAGAATATATGAAAGAACATTTATATTTAGTACTATTTTCACTGTATTGTTGGAATATAGCAATGAAATGGCATTAAAGTGGTAACTAAAATGTGCACAAAGGTTGCCCTTAACCACCCTCTCTCAGCTATTTCTTAATATACAATGTCATATTTTTCAGAAAAAGAGACTACTTTTAGGGCACTTGATTTATCTGCCTAGATGAAAGATAGACACATATGTATTTATTTCATATCTGGGGCAAAGAATATATCATCATGACACTCAATGAAGAAAAATCTTACAGTTCTTAGCAATTGATAGCTTTTAGAGGCACTTTAAATCCCATGAGAAGGTTCACTTCCATCATACCCATATTTTAACGTATGTTTAAAGGTGCCATAAAATCCGTCCTTTTACTGAAAAAAAAATTACTTTTGGCTTGAAGATAAAGTTTTCAGAAGGCTCTCACACCAATAACCATTTTATAAGCAACCAATAGAAATATCAACTTTTTAAAATTTAACTTTTAAGTTCAGGGGTACATGTGCAGGTTTGTTATATAGGTAAAAACCTGTGTCATGGGGGTTTGTTGTACAGATTATTTCATCACCCAGGTATTAAGCCAAGTAGTCATCCGTTATTTTTCCTGATCGTCTCCCTCTCTCCACCCTCCATCCTACAATAGGCTCTGGTGTGTGTTGCTTCTTTGTGTCCATGTGTTGTCATCAAGAAATACAAAATCTAATACATAAACCCACATAACACCTACATTCACTAGAGTTCCTCATTTACCGGAGTTCCTTTGTTACTCAGTAAATGATACTTCTTCTCAATTTTATTTCAAAATCATGTGAAAATAGATTTATGTGCAGCTTTAAGGAAATTATTTTTTTCTTTCTTTTCTTTTTTCCCCTCCCTCCCTTCCTTCCCTCTCTCTTTCTCTTCCCTTCCTTTTGGTCTTACATTATTCCTAGCACACTTAAAATTATGTCGCTATTTCTAGGCATATAGTAATATCAGTACAGGTATTATAGTAGCCCCTACTGGGAATGTCTTTTGACTTCTGACCTCTTCTCTAGTGATTGAAATTTCACCCTCCTGTAGAGAAATGCTGTGTCAGCAAGGAAAGACTGAGGCAGACTTGCTAGGCTTGAAACCCGACTCTACTATTAGCTGAATATCCTGAAGCAAGTTACTGAGCCTCTCTAATTCTGTTTACTTTTTCTATAAAGTAGGGATACTGTGGGGATGTTAAAAATATGATGTATGTAGAGCATCTAGCACTTGTAATGCACTCAATCAACCCTAGCTATTATTTTATTACGCCTATTCTTCAAGATATAACTCACACATCATGTCTCCCATAAAGCTTCTACTGACATGCTTCAGTGGAGCAAACATTCATCTTTGACTTAGATTCACATGAAATTCTATGATGGCTTTCCAAGTTTTAGCAAGTTCCTTAACTTTGCAATTCTATTTCCTGGTCTTGAGGTAATAATAACTAAAAGGGATCATATATACAATATGTTTTCTCTATGAGAGGCTAAAGTGAAACTTTTGCTGCTGCTCTTAGGTACAACTGCAGCTTCTTGTGAAGATTTTTAACGTGACTATCCCTGTACTTTGTAATTTATTATGTATGTCACAAAGGACAAAGCAGTAGTTTTTATTGTGGAAACTATACACTTTTTTATTTTATTTTTTTTTTATTCCATTGTGGAAGACAGTGTGGAGATTCCTCAAGGACCTAGAAATAGAAATTCCATTTGACCCAGCAATCCCATTACTGGGTATATATCCAAAGGATAATAAATCATTCTACCATAAGGACATATGCAGACGAATGTTCATTGCAGCACTGTTTACAATAGCAAAGACCTAGAACCAACCCAAATGCCCATCGATGATAGACTGGAAACTATACACTCTTAAGGTGGTCTGTGAATCTGCAGAAACTGTTCACAAAACATCATGTACGTGTCCAAATATATACAACATATTTCTGAGAGAATATTTCAGATCTTTGATTAGATCCTCAATGGGATCCATATCCAAAACAAAGAGATATGGACCACCAATTTAGAGACAGAGTCGTGACCCCACTCCAGCAGCTGAATAGGACTTCTTGGCATTTATTTTATAAGCTGCCCTCACCCCTGCTTTATTTTTCTGTTTTTAGTTTCTTAATGCTAGTATTTTTCTTCAAAAGTAAAATGCATTTCATCCTACCAATGCCAAAACATAGTAGATGGTTTCATTAATGTTAGTTCCTTTTTTTCTTCGTAGTATGCCTGACAATTATATACACACTGCCAACTATTGATTAATTAAGAGCACATCCTTTTATTGAACAAATATATCCTTCATGCCAGACCGAATTCTTGGGGACGCGGAAGTAAGCAAGACAGGAAACTTTTCTGCTACCCTCAGAGGTTTTGCTTTCTAATAAAATACATAGACATCAAACAAATAATTGCATTAAATAACAGGTTAATGATATAACTTCTGATAGTGCCATGAAAAAAAAATGAAGCAAGATAATGAGGTATGAATGATGACAAAGTAATGTCTGAGCAAATATGTAAAATATAATGTAGCCAGCTATGAGAGTGGGAAAAAACATTCTAGACAGAGGGTGTCAGCAGCAAAGAACAAGCTTGACATGCTTGAAAAATAGAAATGCCTTTTAGAATAACAACCAAGTAAAAAGAATCTTGTTTTAGTCTAATTAAAGCAGTATTATATTCTTATGTTAGAAAATGTGAGACATACAAAGAAGTATAAAAATAAAATTAATTTCAAAAAAGGCTTTAATAATTTTGGTATTTTGATATATTTCCTCCCAGAAATTTTTGATACGTGTTTAGAAAATGGTCTAAACGATGCTGCTATATACAATTTTGTTCTGCCTTTTATATATACTAAATATATTGTGAGCGATCTCTTCCTGGGTCAATAAACTATTAATAAACATAATTGCTAAATGCTGCTTATTTTTCCATGACACAAAAGTATTAACTTTTATGTAATTAATCCCCATGGACTTTTAAGTTACTTAAATATTTTTTTTGTTCTGACAAATTCTATGAATACTGTTTTTATGGAAATATTTTTGTTACCATTTTTGAACATTTATTAGATTGGATGGATGGAAGTAGAATTCACTTTGATCTTAAACACCCAAATAGCATAAACCGTCTCTTACACTTATTAAGCTCAACGTAGATTTAGTATAAAACATGTTTAAAGAGACTTTTTTAACCTACCGGTTTGTCTATGTCAGTCATATGTTCATATATTTATATGTCCACTGGCCTTTTTAAATAATTCATCAAGACAGAAGACTATTCCAGTTTGCAGGAGAGTAGTCATTAAAAGAGAAAGGACCCTGCGATTTAAAAGATGGTCTTTAGTGAAAATAGCTTCCCAGAGACTCACAAAAATTATGACTACTAGAAGTCGCTAATTTAGAGTTTAGAACCAAATAAACAAATGTTGGTTTCATTGTAATTCAGTAACAGAAAATAATTCCATAAGTATGATAACATTTTGGCAATGATGGATATCGCAAAATTTGTACTTACAGCTTTACTTGGAGCAACCTTGGTCTCCACCTGTGTTTCAGCAATTCTCTTTGATCCACATGCTTATTTATTGCCGTTCTATCTTATCCTAGAGCTATTTCTGCCCAGTAGAAGAGCAACATCAATAAACTACAAGATTTTATTAGGTTTACCCAACAAATGCTGATCCCTCCTGTTGGGTTTAATTTGTTGGTCTGTTATCATGGTTGTTCCAATATATCATTTAGTGACCTTTTCTTCTGTATATTCTAGAGCCCATGTAACATTAATCCTTTTATGTACTTATATTGGAGAACTGTTGATGTGCAGTTGTCATTCCTAATAATAATGTTGTTGTTGATTAGTGTATAAAAAGCAGACACATAGGTAAGCAACCAAAGCAATACATTAGAAGCTACAGAATGACAAATGTTATTCTTTTGCCCCCTGTTGACTTGGAAGACCAATCTGAGCAGGCAGCTTAACCTCTTTGCTAATAAATACATCCTTATGATGAGGTGTCTATGTTATCTATCAGTGTTTAGTTTTTCTTAGATGACAAAACAAGTGTCTAATCAAGTTCATTTTAAAGCACTTCACAAATAGAAAGTCTATAAAAATATTGAATAGGACTTATGTGTTAACTGGAATAAAAATGCTTCCTGAAAAATCTATTTTTAATTAAGGGTCATAGGAAAGAAGAAGACTGTCTCTCTCCCATCTTAAGAGAAAACTATCCCAATGACCCTTCCTTTATTTTTCCCCAAGAGTGAAGCTTGAGGAACAAATGTAGAGTCACCAAAATAAAATAAGTCATATAAAAGTATGTACTTAATTGTCAAAATAAAAATATAAAAAGATCACTCCAGAAAACTTTTCTGGACCCTAAATTGAAATAATAACACACACACACACACACACACACACACACGATTGTTAGAATTATGCGCTTTTCCTTTAATATTATGCTCAACTTAGGCTTATGTATATGCCTCATTAAAAAAACCTTTTAAAGAATTTTTCCCAGTCTGTTGTGATTAACAGATATCTCACCAGAGAGCCTTTTCAGAGAGGTTTAGAAATAAATCTGAATTCCATAGCTCAACGAAAGCTGTGAACTACAACACGGAACATCTTTTACAGACATTGGAGTATTATTTTTACCCTTCTTATCTGTGTGTTCAAGGGTTTGCCAACCATATACCATACCAAAGTTTATACAATGTGTATAAGTCATATCCAAGAGGAATTGCTTTTTCTTCCGAAACCTGAAAGTCTAGGCAAGCATGGTACTGACTTTTCAAATGGTGTAGTGAATATTTCATAAGTAAAAAAAGCCTTCAGTTTCAAGGCAAGGAAAATCACAGGAGGATTGGTCCCATACCAACTTTATTTATATTTTGAGAAGATGCATATGAGGTTTTTTTATTCTCTAATTTAAAATTTTTACCCTCTCCAGCATTCGTCTGTATGCATGTATAATTCATAGCAGACCCTGACAAGAAAAGGCTTTGCTCTGGTGCTATTCGGTAAGGAGTGTTGCTCACTTGATCCCCCCAGTGTTGATACCAGAGTCCTGACTCAGTCTGCCAGTTAGAATGTACATGATTTCTATTTTGTTTGGTGGTTTAGGAACTACAGAGGTGCCTAAATTTAGGACTTACCCAGAATAAAATAAGAATTAACCTGCTTAAATGAAATAAAAATATATGACTGTGGTAGAATTGTGTTTTAACTGAAAAACTAATTATCTTTTTCTTCTTCTTCTCTTTCTTGGAGGTACTGGACAAAGGGTACAGAAACAGTTTCCTTACCTCCTGGAGAGATTTGGCAACTAATTTCTCCCAGCCCTACAAGAGAAGGGATGTTGATTTTACTTGCTGATAACTTGGGGTCTGAGTTGTTGAGCCATACAAAGTCTATGGAGGAAACAGAGAGAAGGTTTTTGAGGGAAGAGGAAGAAATAGAGGGAAGAAGAGAGATGAAGGAACCCAGGGAGGAGAGAGAATGAGAGAGAGGGGGAAAAAGAGAGAGTCATGGAAGGAAACAAAGAAGGAGCATTTCCTCACATTAAAAGGAGACCAGGAGAGGCACATTGGTGGGGGACAGTATAAGTTGATCCTGAAAGTCCAAAGGAAATTGTTAAAGAAGGGAAAAACAAGTGAGAGAAACTCGGAAAGGGGACACTAAAAAAAGAAAACAGATTATCTGAAGGTCTGGAAGGCAAACTGTAGCTGAGTTACTGTACAGACACCAGCCCTGATTAGAGCAAGATCCTCCCTTTCCTAATTCCAAAGCCTTGGTCGGTTGAGCCTCCCCTCTTGCACCAGCAACTAACATATCATAGATTGACCACCCAGCAAAAATGATGACTATTTTTTCCACACTCTTTTTCAGGAAGTCAACAATATTGTCCCCCATGGAAAACCCATTTTTATGATACCCTGTTCACCTGTAAGAGCAAGAATGAGCAGTGGGCTTATCTGTACTGAGGTGGAATGGACATGACTTGAAAAAAACTTCAAGATCCATAAATTCAGAGAGTATATGGTGATAAACCCAACAAATAAATATAACAACTGACATATTGTGGTCAGTTGTCCTATGCACAACCATATATACAAAGGATACTACAGTACTCAAAGTGGACAAATGATGACTTGTAATTTTTTTTTTTTACTTGGCAAACTTGTAGGCTAAACTGCCAAGGGAACTAATACTTCATTTTTGAAAACTCTGTACCACCTGCTAAAGCCTTTCTATATTCCACGTTGCTCCAAACTCTATTCTGATCTATATCAGAATGGTCACTTTGACATTCTAACTTCAGAGATATCTTAGGATCCTTCCCTAAGACACCTAGATCCACTTTAATTACGGTGCCTTAGCACTGTTTAACATGGGTATTCAGTCTTGTGAGACAGACTCTTAAGTGCTGTGTCATCATTAGTAGTTACATTTCCTCACATCAGGGTGTGAGCCTGACAGAGGCACACAGGTTTAGATCTTGGTGGTAGAAACACATATTCAAACAAATTTGCACCAGAGAGTCCTACATATTTAGCAACCTTTATATCTAGAAATATACCTGTATCTGTACATCAAACCAGCTCTGAGACAGATGAGTTTATTTCTTCAGTTTCTCACCTCTAATGAGTTTCTTACCTCTGAAAGTAGCTAATGCCTTACCTTAGGGTAACTTCTTCCTTAGTCTCATATGCCCCTTTCTCTGCAATGTGGTTGATGCCAAGGTTTTATAAACCAACTGGATATTCAGTAGTACGAGCATTCAGTGAATGCTATCTGAGCATCATTTAGTAACCTGCTGTGGTAACATCAACAATATTTGTGTCACCATCAGAAATCTTGGTCTGTGTGCTTAAAGATTTAATATACTAGTATGAGATACAAGTAGGACGCATCTAGATAACCTAAAACTATTTCTTAATTGCCATTATTTTTAATGCTTAATTACTATGTAGTTCTAGAACTATTTGACATTAAATCATTCTGTAAAAAATAATTTTATACAATTAAATCCCTATATAACATAGTAATTTTTAAATAGGAATTATGCTTTATTAAAATGATAAGCATAATAAGGAAAGTCTTCTATGCTATGTAAAGATGGAGGATTACAGAATAAAAAAAATCTACATTAGAAGGGATTTTAAAATCTTTAGGCAAAGGTAAATTCCACCCTATTCTTTTGCTCAGCCATACTTAAATTCAGCCACAAATAGTAACATCACAAGTTTTTAAAGACACTGGTGACATTTCCACTGCATTCGTAACAATATTTGAACAGTTACCATCTATTTTTGGGTTGAGATTAAACAGTATTGCTTTGCTACATAGGAGATTTGTATTCACAAAATTACACTATAGTCACATCTCAAAACAAAGAAACAAAAAATAAACTTGGCACATAGTCCTTTCTGCTAGTAATAAGATACCTTTAGATTTGAAATTTTAAAAATAAAACTAAAGGGTTGTTTTTTATTCCTTGCCAAGTGACAAATACCCCTAGAAACAGAGGTTCACATTTCTATAATTCTGAGAAAAAAATCCACCTTAACACGAGATGACAACATATTATTCAAGAAAAGAACCATGTAATTGCCCAGTGATGATAATCACAGACTGCAATATAGAAAGTTAATATTTGCTAAGCAACTGAGAATTTCATATGTTAAACTGTCATAACAGTGGGTTTTATTATAAGATGTTATAAATTAATGGACAAACTTTGGACTTGGTGTTAAAAGGTCATAAATTAATTTTCTAATTTGGCAACCACCTTGCTGGTGACTAAAGACAAGGCACATAATTACTTTCCTCCATCATCTGTTGAAACACGAACACTCAGATTAAAAAGAGTTTCAATTATATATTAAATAAATCCATTTGTGTTAATACACAAAGTACAGACTAGAAAACAAAATATTCACCTATACATGATCTATGTAGGATCTTCCTTTTAGAATTATATAATCTTTCTGTGCCTGCTTTTTAAAATTTTCTTTTTTCCTTAAAATGGATGTTGTAATGGTGCTTCTTTGAGTTATTATGAGAAATAATTAAAATAATTCTTATAAATCACTTAGCAAAGTACTTCACACCTAATAGTGCTTAGTGAATACTATTTCTATGATTATTATTCGTTACTTAAAATGACCTACAATAGATGAAAGTCTTTCTAATGGTGAGGATAATTTTCAAGATAAACCATGAGCTCTCATTACAGTTCTGCTATGAAGTAAAAAAAAAAAAAAAAACAAAAAAAAAAAACAAAAAAGTCTTTAGCCAACAAATCATCTTTGGAATAAAATATAAAAATTGTTCATTTGGATAGTTAAACTTTATATTACATAATGTCATTTATGATTGATTTTGAACAGCACAGCTTTTCTATAAAGACTCATATATTTTTTGCTATCCCTTCTTAATAACTGCCAAACAGTAACAATGGTTTAAATGGTAAAACCATAAATAATGTAGGCTCCAGGAAAAAAATGGGTACCACTGACCTGTCTATTCTAATTAGGGGTACTCATTTAATACAAAAGTATCTGTGCATAAAAATATTATATCCTAATAAAAGAAAAATGACTTCAAAACACATTTTTTTTAACAATATAAATTCATACAGGCAAACTGAATTATAAAAGTCATCTATTACAAGATTTCATTCAAGGCTTGACTCATTTCTGAAATATTCCTGTTAGCTAGTCATTCAGCCCATGTTTGCATGTCATCTGTGACACTGGATTTGTATTCTAGCTCAGCCACACACAGTGAGTACCTTTAGGAAAAACAGTGGCTCCGCTCTTTATCTGTAAAATGTGGCTGATGATCTCTTCCTGTGACAGTTTCATGTGTCAGCTTGGCTAGGCTAGTTATTAAATACTAGTCTAAGTGGTATTATAAGGGTATTTTACATATTTGGTTAACATCTACTGTCAGTTGACTTTAAGAAGAGTGCCCTCATAATGTGGGTGGGACTTGTCTAATCAGTCTGAAGGCCTTAAGAACAAAAACTGAAGTTTCCTTGAGGGGGGCGGGAAATTTGCCTAAAGGCTGCAGCATCAACCCCTGCTAAGTTTCCAGCCTGATGGCCTGACCTACAGATTTAAAACTCAAGATGACAATATCAAATCCTGGCAAATATACCTTGTGGATCATCTCTTATTATTTCGTAATATCAGATGTCATCCTTGATATCTGGACATCCTAATGCAGAGGCAGTTCAACCAGAAAGCCAAAACCCAAATTAGGTTAATATTCTTGTTTTGTGCCTCTTCAGAAAATACAGAGACTTAGATAAGAATGTTTGTTACTGCTGGCGAACCTTCTTCCAGTTCAGCCATTCCCAGTCCCTTGTGCCCTGAGTACGCTATGACCAGTATTAATGCCCATGTCGAGGTAGCATGTACATCATTATTCCACATCACAGGATGGTCATGAATATCCGAAAATAATACACTAGCTGTGCCCCACTGTGCCTGTACTACAGATTACATGATTGGGACAGTGGACAAATGTCAGTATGGACTGTATATTAGATAAAAGTAGAATAGAATTTTTAAAATGCACTGTATTTATGTAAGAAGGTATTTTTGCTTTTAGAAAATATACACTAAAGTATTAAAGAGTAAAGGGGCACAACACATGCAACTTACTCTCAAATGGATCTGGAAAAAATATATTCTAACAAGAAATTTAAAGCAAATATGCTAAAATGTTACAAACTGGTAATAGGAATTGTAACGGGATACGGGAATTCTTCGTACTATTTTTGAAACTTCTCTGTATGTTTAAATTTTAAACACAAAGTTTAAAAAAAAAAGGCAAAAGAAAAAGAAAAGGACATAAATGGGCCAAACCAAAGTAGAGGTCTTATTAGTTCCTTTCTGAAGCAGTGGACCTGACTTTGGTGCATGTTTTGGTTAGGTTTAAAGGCTCATGGACATAAACATGCCCAATCCTTACATCCTGTCACATTCAAACAGATACAAAGTAGGGACCAGAATCTGAGATGATCAGGGTGGAGTCTGAAGATATACAAACATCTAGTAATTTTTTCATCACCCAATGATTTGAATGATTTAATATTAGTTTTAAAAATGAATGTTATTTAAAAACATTTAAACTTAGTATGCCTTTTAATATACTTACTGTATATCATTTCAAGATGCTTCCAAAGTTCTACCTTGTTAAAGCTTTATCTTTACTGAAATGAGACACAAAAATAACCCAAAAGATCCTTATTTGATCAAGTACCCCCAGAGAGCCATTTACTTCGGCACATTGTAAGGAAGTTGTCATTTAAATGTAGTACATTACTTGAATAGTAAAATGTTTCACAAAGAAAGAACTTCACTCAGAGGATTCCTACAAGAAAGTTACAATTTTCAAGTGAATTTTTCTGCCATCTTCTCTAAAACAACTAACTGTGACCCTCTAATGGAAGAAGGAGACTTAAATCCTGCTCTTTGTTGCCAGGGCAAACTCAGAATTTCCCAGATTTCTCTCTCCACATTCCATTTCCTAGAAACCATACATTTGCTTAGATGCTCTACAATTTCAAATCAGTCAACAGACAATTGACGAAGATTTGCCTTCTTCCTTTTCTATCTCAGAGTTCTCTTTGGATATATACCTTGTGGATTATCTCTTATTATTTCGTAATATCAGATGTCATCCTTGATATCTGGACATCCTAATGCAGAGGCAGTTCAATCAGAAAGCCAAAACCCAAATTAGGTTAATATTCTTGTTTTGTGCCTCTTCAGAAAATACAGAGACTTAGATAAGAATGTTTGTTACTGCTGGCGAACCTTCTTCCAGTTCAGCCATTCCCAGTCCCTTGTGCCCTGAGTAAGCTATGACCAGTATTAATGCCCATGTCAAGGTAGCGTGTACATCATTATTCCACATCACAGGACGGTCATGAATATCTGAAAATAATACACTAGCTGTGCCCCACTGTACAACTGTCTTGGGCAAACCTGTCACCAAAGTACAAATGAAAAGTTAAAGGACTTTGTTACTCATGGTTCCAGAGTGCAGGGAGAAACTAAAGAATGAATTATTCTCCCATGTTTGCAGATGGTACAAAAATGTCTTGTTTGTGGAGGGTGAGGAGGGTGAGCAAGAAAACACTGTAACTATATCTTTTCTGCTATAGCAATGCAGTTTTGAGATTGTCTATGTTTCCATTTCAGAGTTAAAATGTCTCTTCTTTCATTTTGTTTTGTTGTTGTTCTTGGTAAAGTGTTTAAATCCATTAGAATACCACCATTTTTTTTCTGTCATTCACTTCCCAAATCTTTTCAGTCTTTATTTAATTAATCTTACACTAGCTGCCAAATTCATCTTTCCTTACTTAATCCTTTGCTTAGGGCAAAATAAAACACAAAACTAAATTTGCAATCACAAGCATTCAGTCAGAGTGAATTTCAAACTCTTTTTTCTGGGTTGTAAGGTTTTCTGGAATTTGCTACAGGTACCCTTCTAGTAATATTCCTCCTGTACTTTTATATTCATTTTCCACCTCACTCCTGACATGTGTTGTCCTCCACAGATCATTCTGTGGTTTTCCACTTTGGTGCCTTTGCTGCTGCAGAGTTTTTTTCTGATTTGTAAAATGATTTATATCAAATTACATAAAAGTACAAAATTAAATCACATTTGTATGCTTTTCATTAATTGCCTTTACCAAAAGAATTAGAGGTACATGAGGTCAGGACTACATAACCACTGAATACACATTTTTCTGTCTGTTAAACTAGAACATGCTGTAGACAACACAATGTCTTTATTAGACAATATGCTGCAGTATTTGAAAAGCCATTAGATTATTCTTCAGTTATGTGTCATCTACATGGAGGAATAAATTTTGAATCCATAGTTTGGTATACAAGTCTTGAGGGATTTTTCTCTACTTGCCTTTCAAATCTTATCTACCCCCTTTGGCAGTGATCATACTGAAGAATTCACATTTCCCAGAATGCAGGCTGTTCTTCCTGGACACCCTCTCTGCACATGTACAACCTCTTTTTTTCTCCTGTTATAGTAAACTCTTACACATCCTTCAAAGTTCCAGTTCAGAACTATCACCTTTTCCCTTTTCCTAGATTTTTGTGAGCAGAGTTAAACATGTCAATTTTTTATGTTCCCGTAGTGTCTTAATTATCCCTCCATTTTCCTCCTACTACAATTATTTATTTACACTTCTGCATCTTGATTTAACTGATAGGCTCCAGAGGACTGAGATACTGATTGATTAATCTCTAGGTCCATTGTATCCAGCACAAAATAGGTCTTTAAGAACATGATTTCAGCCACTGCCTCAATGAACTTCTATCATTTTTCTCAATGGAATATTAAGCTTTCTGTCCACATAAATTTCCTGTAGATTCAATACATTTTATCTTCATATAAAATAAAGCTGTTTTAATTTTTATTTAAATGTCACATTATAAATAACACAAATTTCCATTTCTACTTTTGAGAACACTTGCTTCTTTCCAAATTCTCCCTAAAATTACTCAGGGGTTTTATGGACAAAGTAGCATTTTTCAAACTTAATACTATGACCTTAAGTTTCACAGCAAGGTAAACTTTTCTGAACTTCAGTAGTGGGTTTTGAATCAATTATTTTCCCCACCAAATGTTCTCTGCTAATCAAAAAGTACTCCCATACCCACCACCAAAGACTGCTAGATTATTTCCTTTTCCCCAATTTCACCAGCATAGCCATTTATCCATTCATCCAGCCATTCATGAGTCTAGGCATTCATGTAGCCAACAATTGCTATTTAAGCACCCATTGTCCACCAGGCACTGAATTTTGGGCTGGAGATCTAAAGTTGACAAAGGCAAAGGACTTGCCCTCACAGAGCACATGGCCCACAGAAGACAGGCAGGCCAGTAACAGCAACCACAATAAATAATAACGCAATGAATTCAATGCCACTAGAGAAATGTGCAAGGTGCAATGGATAAAATTCAGGCAGGAAAGCAGGGATTTTCAGATAGTTTGTAAAGAAAAATCTGAAAATACGTTGAATGCCATACCTTTAAGAATCTGAAGATACCCTGGCATTATCCAAGATTGTCCTTTTCACTGACTTCAGCAAAGTGACAGAAACAATGTCTTACCCTCCTCACGGTATCTCTCAGTTGTTCTCAATTATTTTCAGGAAGCACTTTATTTGAAAATCAAAGAACCCTTTCCCCTTCAGCCAGCCTGTGGGGTGACAGAAATATGGGAGCAGAGCCTATCAAGTGCTTGTATCAAGCAGCTGAAAAACTTGTAGCCCACGAGTCATGGCTCTTTTCATGTTTCCAGATCAGTGGGAGGGGAGGCCTTTGGCTGGCTGGCAGCACTAGCAATCTAGCACCTATGATGATCACTTGGGGAAAGAAAGACACTGGAGCCACCAGGAGAGCTATACTGTCCTCCCACCTCCCTGAAGTATGCATATCCCCAAGGCCATCACCAGGCCATGCCTCAAAATAGTGTGAGAGCCAAAACCCACATTTTCAAAATAAGGGACAAATAAATTAAGCTCCTACCACCCACCTCCCTTATGTGCAGCTAAGGAAAATCAAATGAAATAAACAAGCAAATCAGCAGCTGGTATATGAGCTTCAGATCACGAATGAATATGTTTTGAAGGCTCTGCCAACTAGTTCTTCCTGAATTGAATTTGTGCTTGTTGGGAAAATAGTAATTAGTAATCATACTACTAATATTAATGTCTAATATCTATTGAAAGCTCACTGTGTACCAAACACCATACTTACAATTTACAGGCATATCCTATTTAAGTGTTACAAAACTCATGAGTTGCTTCTGTAATTCAGACTCTACAGATAAGGACTTGAGATTCAGAGAAACTAAATCATTTGTCGAAGTTTACTCCAACAGTAGTTGGCGAAGCAGAGCCTATGTCTATTAACATCTTCAGCCTATTGCTTTTAAACAAAATATTCTCCTAGCAATAAAGGAAAATATTAATATAAGATCATTAGAAGCATGGGCATTCTTTCCTATCATCAGTTATTAAGCAACCCATGAAATTCCTGTTATGGTCTTGAAATTCAAGAACACAGTTCTTCTTGATCTAGTTATTTGCCCCTTTGCTCTGTATTTGTAGGAAAAAAGTTAAAAAACAAAACAAAACAAAACTTAAGACTTTGTTATTTAATCACAGCACAGAAAATAATTTTTTTGTTGTTCCTAGTTTGTTTAGGCAATGTTTTAGTCAAATTACTACCTTTTTATATATGCATTTATAAATGTCTTTTTCAATTAAGACATTAGCTTTAAATTATTTAACATAATTTAGAAAGACTTCCATATTTATAGCAGGACAAATACTTTCAGTGTCTCCACTATGCAGTTTAAAGGATGCCCAGTAGAAAAAAATACATAGCTTTGTAAATAAGAAGTAAAAAACTAGACATTTTCCACTTAACAAGCATTACTCTTTCTCAGAACAGAATTTGTAAATGGCACATAATAGAATAACCATAAAATATTAAACACTTGGACATAATGTGATTTAAGTAGCTTCTACCATTTTAAAATTTGAATTGGAAATCTACCAAGAACCAGCCTTCTAAGATGATGATGGTTTCCATCCAGTAGGCTAATAAATAGACCAAGGGAAAGGCTTCATATGGTATTTTGAAGGAAGTCAAACATGGTTGTACCCATTGTGATGTCTTAAGTATTTGGGGGAAGTAGAAAGGTTAAACACATCTCCAAAAATAGCCTCCAAAGCCTTCTTACTAACAATGTGCCTTGGTTAGCGTCATTACTGTGACCTAGGAATTTTTTAGAAAATAGAAAAACAGTCCTTATCTCAGGCCTTCAGAATCAGAATCTGCATTGTAACAGAATGACCAAGTGATTTCTAAGCACATTGAGGTTTGAGTACCAACACTCCAAAACACCTCATCAGAATCTGCTGCAATACTTGCCAAGCAGCCAGGGCTGATGCCAGCTTAAAACAGTTCCAGCCAATTATGAACCTTCCTGCCTCCTTACTTCTTCTTCTCCATGTCATCCACTCACCATTTTCATGGCTGCAGGCTTAATACAAGCTACTCTCATCTTTAACATGAGCTATCTTAGTAACCTTCTAACTGTTCTCTCCCCTTTGCCTACTGACCCCATGCTGTCCATACTCCACATACAGCCAGTGGAATCCTGACAACAAGGAGAAGAGATTGTGTTCCTCTTATGCCAAAAATACTTTGGGGGTCTCTCTTTGCACTTAGCATAAGATCAAGTATCAAAGCACAACCTATGAACTCTAGCTGAACCTTTGTCTCACTGTCTCTCTTTCTTTCTTCTCCTTCAACATGCTGAGCTTATTCCTGCTTCAGAGCATTTGCAGCACATGGCTCTCTCCTTCTCAACAGTCAGGTTTCAACTTGAATGTCACCTCCTCAGAGAGACCTCCCTAATGACTCTCTTCCATGTTTCCCTGAAATTACTTTAACTCAGTTTATAAATCATCAAAGATATTTTGTTTGAATAGTTTGTGTTAAACAACCAAAACCACTGTTAACATTGCCTTCTTCCTTTAATTCCCTTTACTCCTTTTTTCCCTCCTTCTGTCCTTGAATCTGAACTTCAACAAACTACAAGGCTTATAAAAACAACTTTCACAAGAATTGCTCTGACAGTCATTGGGTGGTACTGGACCCATAATCATGAGCAGATGACTAACAACAAAAATAATCTACATCACAACCAGCAAGTTTTACAGCAGCTAATAATGATGAAAATTACTAACTGAACAAATCCTCTATCTTCTCCTCACCCTATAAAATCCCACCCCTGCTTTAACCTAGAGTTACTCAGTCTTTAGGTGCTCCCAGTTCACATCAGCTGAATAAAGCTCCCAGCTCATTTTGAGTCACTTAAATGACTACCTTTTGACCTTATCTATTTTTTAGTTCCCTCCAATAGAATGTAAGCTCCATATAGCCCTTCTTGTTAGGATCAATCTTTCTGATTCACCAGCAACACCAGAACTTACAACAATGCTTCTCCCACAGGTTCTCAATAAATGTCTGTGGGCTGGCTTCTTTTTAAAAAGAAAATCACATTGTTCCTAATACCCAACATAATTGTTTCTTACCTATCATAGGAGCTGACCACAAGGCTCCTTGTTTCTTGACCTTGTCCCTTAGAAGAGATATTTATTTCATACCCACAAGTTTTCTTGTTATTGAATGCAGCCCCAATAAATAAAGTTCCTTATTGTCCTACTTACACTGGTTTTATGGCCATAATAACCACCGAATCCTGCCAATGGCAAAGGCAAAGTGGCCCTTCTGTATAGACAAATGGAATAGGGCTAAAATTTACTGACACTTCAAAAAGAAACCCACAGAAACTCTCTGGAAGCTTTCACTCGGGAAAAATGGTCCCTTGGTATTTTGGTAATCAAACAGTAGTGAGCATTATTCCCAAAGCCTGAAAATGCCTGGGCAAGCTATGTGGCAGTTCATGGAGGACTGCACAAGAAAATTCCAATCTACTAATCAGGGAAAGGAGAACCCTAGCTTGAATTCTGCCATGCAAATTTTACCCATTTTGGATTTGCTTACTATTTCATCTAATTAATTATTCTATCAGAGGAGATTGGGACTGTTATGATTTGGGAGAACTGGGAGTCCCACAAAATCCTGGGAAGGAAAGAAATATAAACAGTAAAACCGAGACTTAATCCCTTAGCATTAGCTGTACCTAAATGAGTGATTCTGTTATCTTTATTCAGAGACTAAATCTGAGCTTGTAGTCTTCAGGCATGTCAGTCTATGAAAGGCCAGATACTAGAGCTGGAACTAATTTCCTGAGCAAATTCACCAGGCACAGCTATTATTACCCTAGCTAGAGAGCAATGGACAAAAGAGGAACTTCACTTTGCTCTAGATAAAAGGCTATAACCAATGGCACAGACTGAGCACAGGGACAGACTAGAATTGAGACAATTATTTCAACCAGAAGCAGAGAAGATGGGGAGAACTGGATATATTTGAGAGCTAAAATGGAGTTATAATTAATATTTACTTTAGATGATGACATATACGAACATATTTTTTGAATACCTATTACTATATTACCTCAATAACCTAAGCACACAAAACTAATTCTAACTGTAAGTATCAAAATAATGTTTCCCAGTGACAGATTTATTTCTAATCATTCTCTCCTCTCTTTTACCACTATACTTTATACAAACCTCTATTGTATTATTCCAAGGCCCATTTCCGATAGCAAATTTTAAAAAGCAACCCAGGTCCACATATGAGAACATATTTTTTTTCCTTCTGTAAATTTAAAATGCATGGCTAATGTTTGGGTTAAGTGACATCAAGATATATTTGATAGCATATTCTAATTTTCTCATTGCATTCATAAATAACTTGGAAATTCCCCTCATTTTAAATTAGGAGAAAACTATCTCATGCATAATGCTATCTGAACTGTGAAAATTGAAGATTTTCTTTCAGTTACCTTTTAAAATTGGATTTATCTACCAATTATTTCAACCCGCCAAGACAAATGCACACACAGTTTCAGTAAAATGTGATTTCTTTGTAGGCTATTCTTGCTAAACCAAACCGATTCATAAGATAAAGTGCGGTTAAGTAAGTTCCAAATAGGCAAGTCAGAAGTGGCAGCAGAGTACTTTGCTTTTTCCAAGTAACTCCTTTTACCAACAGCCAAGATGATAGGGTGTTTTTTCTTACAACCAGCTTCAGGAACAAGATATCCCAGTTACTAATGGTACTTTTTCTCAGGGTGGGTCATCACAAAAGTAGCTACGCCACTGGCAATTCTCAAAGGTATTCAAAGCAGCTTTAGCACAATCTCTGAAACTAATTAAGTCAGGTGTTCACAAGTATTCAGAGTAGAAAGTTCTTCCTCATTCAGCAGTTGAGTAAGGTTTTATTGATTTCCTGTCAGTATGAGCATCTTCATCTCCAGGTCCTAAGTCATGTCTGTTTCCAGTCCAGAACGCTGGTCTTGTCTACTCTAAAGTCCATTAGCTAAGTATACCAAGTCAAATCTAATCACTCTGCCCTCTTCACAGCCTTTTTAATCCCAGCCTCATCAGTCTTCAACTCAAAGGCTTTCACTGGCCTCATCTTCCTTTATAAAACCTGTGTCCTTTCTACTTTTTTAACTCCTTTAACTCTTACTCGCCCCCTGTATGTCACTGAGAGAACAGGAAGGTGTCTTCTGTCAAAGAACGAAGCTTATTATCTCTCACAGCCTTAACACAGTGAGGCAAAAGACTCAAGCATATGCAGTGTTAAAATATTTATCAAAAGGCACTATAAAACACAAAGTTGAAAATTCAGTCAACATGTTCAAGAACTATTAGGTAATGTGAATATCATGTAAGAAACTAATTTCAAGAAGAGATCTACCATTAATGTTTTTTCTATCTTTATGTAATAGGGAATCATAATTATTTTATCAAAGGAAATAAAACAATGAAGGAAACATTCAAGCTTGACCTAATTCTATTGTGATCAGAGAGTTGAGTCGAATAAAATTAGAAAAGTAGTCGTCTGTGAAACCACAATCATTTGATTTGTAGTTCTGGCTCAACTCTCAATATGTCACTTTGGGTCAGTTACTTAAACTCTGAGCTTTAATTTTGATTTATACAAAATTAACATAATAGTACTTGCCTCAGAGAACTTTTGAAGATGAAAGATAAAATGTGCAAAGTACCTACTGCATTGAGTCAAGGGGATTTGTAAGAATTTCTGAAATCTTCACATCAGGAGGCTTGAATGTTTGATTTCTGAGGTGATGATGTTATAGATTTCTTTAATTTTGGCCTGGTTTAATTTCTAAACCAGTTTCTCACTATCCTCTCTTAATGTATACAGAGAAACAGGCAGTCAAAATGTTATGCACATGTGGCCTCTCATATAGACCACACATCTTTTTGTCTTCTCTCATCTTTATCTTTCAGTACCACCTTTCCCTGCATCTATTCTTATTGATCTAAATCCAGTTATACCTCCTTCATGAACCCTTTTTTCATTGCTCCATGTCTTGGTTACCTCGCTTTTCTCTAAATATTTATTATGTATGTAACTGGTCACTTGCTAATTTCCTCCGTTGAGTCTTGCTCCAGGTATTTTGATGTATCAACAAAGTCAGCAGAGACTAAAAAATATGTCTACTTGCCACTACACTCTTCTACTCTCCCTTCCTTCTGCTGGAAAAGTCTTTTTTGGTTAACACTAATATTTCAGTTAGGTATTGTTACATCCACTGATACTTATTCTTCTTCGTAACATCTGTGATTCTTTCAGAAACTACTTCTCTGCATATTACCTAGTGATTAATTGTACCCTCCAGTTCCCAAAACTGGACAATATTCCTGAGCTACAGAGGGATAAAATGCATCTGTCCCTTTTTGTTCTTTTATATTAAAAGATAAACTCTTTGTGTCCAACATGTTTTCGATGGATGATGTCTCATTAATATTAATATTTTAAAGAGTTTTATATAATGTTTCCTTCTTTCTTCCTAAGATTTTGATATGAGTCAGTAGTAAATGGAGGTGCTATGATGGGGGCAAATTCAAGCTGCTCATCCCCTCTAATGTTCAAGGCTTAGTTATTGGGTCAGGTTTATCTACCAATTCTCTTCATTTACACATTTAAACTTCATTTTATTTTGCTTTGCTGTATTGCACTTTGTGCAATTTTACAAATTGAAGGTTAGTAGTAATTCTGCATCAAGCAAGTTTATTGGTGCCATTTTTCCAACAGCATGTGCTTGCATTCTGTGTCCTACTTTGGTAATTCTGGCAATGTATCAAATATTTTATTGTGGCTATATCTGTAACAGTTATCTGGGATCAATCATCTATATGCTACTATTATAATTATTTTGGGGTGACACAAAGTGTACCCACAAATGAGGCAAACTTAATAGATAAATGTATGTGTTCTAACTACTCCACTGACTATCAGTTCCTCATCTTCCTCCCTCTCCTAGGCCCTTCCTGTGCTTTGAGACACAATCATTGAAATTAGGCCAATGAGTAACTCTACAATGCCCTCTAAGTGTTCAAGTGAAATTAAGAACTGTACATTTCTCACTTTAAATTAAAAACTAGAAATGATTGAGCTAAGTGAGGAAGGCACGTTGAAAGCCCAGACAGGCTGAAAGCTGGGCCTCCTAACCAAACAGCTAAGTTGTGAATGCAAATGGAAGTTCTTGAAGAAAATTAAAAGTGCTACTACAGTGAACCCACAAATGATAAGAAAGTAAAACAGCCTTATGGTTGATATGGAGAAAATTTTAGTGGTTTGGATAGAAGATCAAACCATATGCAAGATTTCATTAAGCCAAAACTTAATCCAGAGCAAGGCCCTGACTCACTTTAATTCTATCAAGATAAGAAAGCTGCAGGAAAAAAAAGGTGGACACTGGCAGAGCTTGGCTCATGAGACTTAACAAAAGCTGTCCCTATAACACAAAAGTGCAAGATGAAGCAGCAAGGGCTAAACTGAGGCTGTGGCAAGTTATTCAGAAGATCTAGCTCAGATCACTGAGATAATTACACAAAACAGTATACTTTCAATTTAGATGAAAATCTAGGATTTTCATAGCTAGAGAGGAAGTGTCAATGTCTGGCTACAAAGCCTCAAAGGACATGCTGATCCTCTTGTTAGGGGCTAATGCAGCTGGTGGCTAAGTTGAAGCCAATGCTCTTTACCATTTCAAAAGTCCTAGGGCCCTTAAGAATTATGCTACTCTTCCAGGGTTCTATAAACAAAACAACAAAGCCTGGATGACAGCACATCTGTTTACATCATGGTTTATGGAATATTTTAAGCCCACTGTTGAGATCTACTCCTAAAAAAAGATTCCTTTCAAAATATTACTGTTCATTGGAAGGACACCTGGTCATCCAAGAGCTCTGACAGAGATTCACAAGAAAAATATTGTTTTCATGCCTACTAACACAGCATTTATTCGGCAGCCCATGAATCAAGGAGCAATTCTGACTTTCAAGTTTTGTTAAGAAATACATTTTGTAAGGCTATAGCTCTATAGTTAGTGATTCCTTTGATGGATATGAACAAGGTAAATTGAAAACCTTCTGGAAAGCCTTCACCATTCTAGATACCATAAAGAACATTCATAATTCATAGGAAGAGGTCAAAATTTTGGAAGAATCTGATTCCAGTTCTCATGGATGACTTTGAAAGGTTCCAGTCTTCAGTGGAGAAAGTAACTACAAATGAGGTAGAAATAGCAAGAGAATTAGAAGTAAAGGTAAATCCTGAAGATGTGACTGAACTGCTACAATCTCATGATCAAAGATGAATGGATGAGAAGCTGTTTCTTATGGATAAGCAAAGAAAATCGTTTCTTGAGACAGAATCGACTTGAAAATATTGTGAACATTGGTGAAATGATAACAAAACATTTAGAATATTAAATAAACTTATTTGATAAAGCAGTAGCAAGGTTTGAGAGAATTGGCTCCAATTCTGAAAAAAATTTCACCATGGGTAAAATGCTGCCACACAGCATTGCATGATACAGATAAATCTTTTATGATAGGAAGTATCAACTGATGTGGCAAACTTAATTGTCTTATTTTTTAAAAAATTGCCAGACACACCAAGCTTCAGAACTCATCACTCTGGTCAGCAGCCATCCACATCAAGGTAGACCCTCCACCAGCAAAAAGATTGTGATTCACTGAAGGATCATAAGAAGGTTAGCATTTTTTAGCTTAAAGAATTTTAAATTAATATATACACATTTCTTTTAGATATCATGCTATTGCAGATTTAATAAGCTATAGTAGAGAATAACTATAATTTTATATGCACTAGGAAGCCAGAAACTTCATGTGACTTGCTTTATTGGGGTGGTCTGGAACCAAATCTGCAATATCTCCAAAGTATATTTGTATTGTATTCTCCCAGGAGGTCTGCCAGCCCTTCTAAACTGTAAACTCTGGCACCCACCAACAAACAGCATAAAGGTTTTCCAGATATTATCTCCAGAATAGATCTAGCTTAGGGATAGTTTTAGAATACAGTATATTCATATCATACATGATGTTCCTTCTAGTTATTTATCATTTTATAATTTAGTCATTTATGTGTTTTAATTTTGTCTCTGCACCTAGATAGTAAGTTATTTTAGGACAATCAAGGGAGTATGGCAGGCCCTGAGAGACAAAGCACAGTATGACAACATCATAGATATTTATAACTATCTTCTGACTGATATTTTGAGGGAATGCTAAATGGAGTGATGAAATTGCAGAATTATTTCAAGATGTAGATGGAAGGCAAGAATGGGCATTTGAAAATCGTGTAAAAGTAATGTGCAGAAAACTTACACTTATAAATTCAGCAAATATTTTTGACAGAGGTAATAAATGTTCAACACTTTTTTAGGCACTGGATTACATTGTTAACATACATAGGAGTTCACAAGGAACTCTCTAACAAGAGTTAAATGCATTCGAAAGTACAATTTATTGCTTTAAGAATTATAACAAATCTAAACTCGGGGTAATATGAGAATACAAGCATGAAAACAAACGCAAGAATTTTAGAAGTTTGTGAATTTAAGGTCTTACAAATAAACACTGGGAACTAATAGTAATTATTAACATTCAAATATCTGTGAAGTTATTTGATCATATGAAGCTCATCTTTGTGTGATTTCCTTTAGGTACAGCTACTTCCTAGTGTGTTCCAGTTAAGACAGTGTCCTTTTACTCTTCTTCAGTGTAGATGATTTGGAATAGAGGTAAAACATCTGAAAGTTGTTTGGATATCAGCACAATCTGAATGGTTGGGACAGATCCTGTTGATCCAGTAGTAAGTATGCATGGTACCACAGACTAAGGAAAGAACTGAGTTGTTCTCCCACCGTGAGTCTAAGCTTGAGTGCAAGCAGTTCAGTGCCTAGTTTTCTGCAGAAAGTTTCTATCAGACAACTGTTGCTTCTCTGGGATACTCAGACTTCAAATTGACTAAGATTAGAATATTAAAGCCCAGTGATTATTTTCTTATGTAGTAACAACCCTAACACCTGTTTTCTTTTTCTCGTTATGAACAGTAACAGAAGCAATCTAATATTTATTATAATTATTTGCAACAGTTTTTTAAAAAACTGCCTTTCAAATATAAGAACATTTGGTCAGAGATGCAAACTCTGAAAAGTAGCTGCTTTAATTTCTTTTTAAACACAGAGAGATTTACTGATAAAGAAGGTAAGGTGAATGCAGATGCATGTGCAGACAGTGTGAAATTTGTTGACCCCTAAAGCATACTATAAATGTCACTCTCCACTAGCAGGAAGATAACTTTATTTTCTAAAAATTAATAAAATGTGTAATTTGGGAATACTAGCGAAGAAACTCCTTTAATATTTTAATGTAATATTCAAATTTGAATTTTCAGTGTAATTGATTTCTAAAGTGGTAAAAAGGATAAAGATGCATATCATTTTATTTTAACCACTACATGCAACTATGAAGACCCACTTCCATTTAAATAAATATATATGCATATTTTTGTCAATAATTTACTTATTAATATATACATATAAAGGGACTATTAGGTACCAGGAATTTTAAAAATTCAATTATCAGCATCTACCATTTGCCAGTCACTGCTTTAGGAATTAAGAATGCTACAGTAAGGGGGAAATATTAACAGTGTTTGAACTTACGATGCTTATAGTCTAGAGGGAAGAGAACTAGAGAGGTAGATAGCAGTTCATACAAGGAGAGGTGACATCACAAATACACTATGTTACTGATTGAATCACATGGTCCTAAGGCTAATCTGGCAGGTATTTTGCATTCACTTCTATAGAATCTGGCATTATGTGATTCTGATTTGTGACATACTTGATTCTAGACTAAAATTGCAAATGCCTTCTTAGTATATTCTAAACCTAGTTACTGGATTTCTGCATGTAGAAATGCTTGATTGAACCTATAACTGTTTTAAAACAGGAAACAATATTCCACGAGGTAAAGATAAGATGAATTTGCTATTGACTTTTGTAACACAAACATTGGGGATCAATGTCCAGTCACAGAGTTCCTTAAATCATGCCCCTGATTAAATCTCATAAAGCATGCCAGATGTAGAGGCCAGACGCAGACTCACCTGGGTGGAATTGGATTAGACTTGGCAAGTAAAAAGATACTAAATGCAGTTACATTCTGATTCATTAGAGACCAAAGTTTAAAATAGACAAGTTATTTCCAAGATACAAATCTTTCAGTATTAAATGCATCATATTGACTAGAATGAGTTACGGGATATATCTCACAAGAGTGAGAAAATGATAATGAGTGAATGATGTGCAGAATTTACAACAAATAAGATCAAACTGTAGTTTACCATCTATTTCAGCAGTTTTTGTTTTTGGAAGGTCTCCAAATCATGTATTTCAGAAGGTTCTTGTTTAAGAATTCCATTTGATGAAAGATCAGATGGAGAAAACACTGCCCTTTCTGCTAGTTAAGTATGTTTTCATTCTGCCACAAGTTCATGCCAGGAGAAAGTATTTTTCAAATAAAAAGTAACATAAGTTATCTCAGACCCTGTACTGTGCTACAATAACCGTGCTCTTTTGGCTTATATGAAATCAGAGTTGATAATCAATTTTACATCAACTATGCCCTGGAGATGTTCAGGAATAGGGTATGAGACTTTCTAGTAGGTATGGGTTTCAGAAATTCTCAAGTTGGAATTCTTGGCTAGGAAATTATTGATGCCTCTTTCAGTGCTTCAGATTTGCTAGTAACCAGCTCTAAAAATTTATATGAAACATTTTACTTTTAGTTCTTGTATATTCATAACAATATATATCATTTTCAATGTTTGTACTACAACTCCCAGTAACTGACAGAATGTACTACCCACTTGCCCTTTAATTATTACACAGGATTTTTCTTTTAGCATTGTAATCCTATCTATCATACTTTCCTCCTTCAGTTGCAAAAGTAGGAAAAACTTATTTACAAGTATATCTAACATAATGAGAGGTTAGTTTTCAATTTTCTTTAGGACTTAGATTATAGGCCTAGACACAGATGATATATATGTGATACTGATTATGTTTAATCCACATTGGGTATAGTGGAAAACATTTACTGATTTTATAGCCTAGCTCAATTCCAGTAACATAGAATCATGAAAAGACATTTAAACTCTTAAAACTTTTAATAATTTTCGATCTACTTTGCTCATAAATACTATTTTTATGAAGTCACATTTTTTGTCACATTTGAATATCATTGGTAATATTTCCAGTGAAGATAGAATTTTTGTTTTCAATCCTGATAATTTATATCATATTTGCCAGCCCATAGCATTTTTCATTTTCTAGAACTCATTGTTCTTTCCTCCCATCCTGTAATGGCATTTTGGCTAAATAAAGCCAAAGAGAGAAGTAGGGTTTGATTTTCAGTTATCAAAATTGACAAAGAATTACGTGATTTACTCTTTACATATTGAAAAGAAAATGCGTATGTTCATGTATACATGCCAGCTCTGTGAGAATCAAATGTTCTGGGAACACAAAGATGAGTAAGACCTGGTCCCCCTTAGAGGACTCACATTCTAGTGAGATGAAGAGATGTAGCATGTGCAAGGGGTCAGGAAGGACAAACCTAAGCCAGATGTACAGGGCAGGAAAGGACAAACTGTGGAATAACAATAAGGCAAAAGGCAAGGCACAGGCATAGGAGGCATGAGTCTTGAGAGAAAGAAGTTTGATGAAGAATTTCCCATGATACATTAAGAGGTAAGTGCTTTATCCCTAAGGGTTTAGTGATGATATGCTGAGATTTGCTTTCTATGTGCGTTTTAAGTGGGTGGAAGACAAAATTGAAGTCATGGAGACTTATGAAAAGAGCACTGCAGGAAAATGTTTTTTAAAAGAAAAAGATGATTGCGTTAATGCAGGTAAGAAAGTATTGGACCCAAACTACAGGTGTGGCTTTGGAGCTGGAGAAGAAAATAGATTGAAAAGGATACTTCAAAAACAGAAAGGATGTAGTGATGGTAACATACGACAAGAGAAAGAGAGAAGGTTCCCAGGTGGAGAGACTTTGGATGATGGTAGGGCAAGTTTGTGAGGGTACGTGATATGTCACTTTCCTCCAAGTTAATTGTAATATATTTCCAAGATATCATTATAAAGACCAACAATGAAACAGTACATTTTCAGTTCCAAATAAATGATTTAGTACATCAGTGCTACTACTAATGCATAATCTAAGTCCATGTGGACTGCTCAGGTGTTGATGCTTGAGCTTCAGGTATAGCAGCAGCAACAGTAGCAAGGATGGGCTTGAGGGTTTCTCCAATTCTATCATGGAGTCTATCTGAGACCATAATTTCCCACAGTAACAACTGCAATACAGTCATCCTTAATGAATTCCTATGCTACCTGTGGTATAAGAGCGAAGAGTCCTTGTTTTGGCTTACCTGCTAACATCAAGCAGACTGAAATAGATTATAACTTCAAGGTGTTTTTTCCAGAAGAGCTCCATGGCTCCTGTGATGTACATATATTCCCATTCAATAAACAGATGCCATGTTGAAATCCATAGCTTTTACCCAACTCTTGCTACTGCCCTCCAAAATTTGGCTCTTGAAACTTCTCTTCTGCATGGTTCTTCATTCCTTACTATTCCCCGCTTCATTCAGACCCTTATCTCAAATCCTATCATGTCTTACTCAATCCCTATTGACACATTTACTGAATACATGATTAAAATGAATAATTTACAAAACCTAGATTTGTCTAGTTTAGGTTTCCTTAAATGTGGTGTTCCATTTATTTTTCTCACAACCAAACATTCCAGTGGGCTTCGCATTGAATAGATTCCGAATTCAGATTCAGCAATTTTACCCTGAAATTTAAAGGCGTTCCACAATGTTCTTCCTAGTTACATCTTTCTGTACTTGTTCTTGCTTCCATACAATCAAAGGGATGTATTTACTTTCCGCTGAACAAGACATACGGTTTTTCTCCTAAACTTCTGCTCTCACATTGTTTGGCCCGAAATGTCCCACCTCTTCTTCCCTATTCTTCTGTATTCTCACCCTTTTTTTGAGGTCAGACTCTGATTTCACTTTCCTCATAGATTCCATGAAGCTTCCAGTCTACTATGACCTCTTTTTTTCTTTAAATTGCTGTAATTCTTATCTACCCAAGCTCCTGACATGTACAGTGCTACCTTTTCTTCCTTTGCATAATGTCACATATTGGCTCTGCTTGTCATTGGCATCAAAAACTCCTTAAGGGTAACACTAGGAGTTTTCTAAACCCAAACTATAGGTGTGGCTTTGGAGCTGGAGAATACATCAAAAAGGATACTTCAAGAACAGAAGCCTCTCAAGTAGCTCAGACTACAGGCATGTGCCACCACACCTGGCTAATTTTTTGTGTTTTTAGTAGATAGGGGGTTTCCCCTTGTTTGCCAGGATGGTCTCGATCTCCCAACCTCATAATCTGCCCACCTCGGCCTCCCAAAGTGCTGGGATTACAGGTGTGAGCCACCGTGACCAGCCCTGGTAATGCTAATATTTAGGAGTAGATACTGTCTTTAATATATCTGAAATTAAAGCAGACAGAAACTGAAACTGTTTCATGTGGCCCAGTGCCCACGTGAAAAAAAGACTCACCTCAGTAAAATCCTCTTGATCATGTTGTCAGTGATGCAGCCTGACACTGACTGGCTTTGGCTCAACAATTAGGCTGCATTTTGAAGGTCTCAAATTGTACTACCAAAAGTGTCAAAGTGAGATTGTGCTGTAAAAGCTAATTCTTCAGTAAAAGGAATTGAATCTATTGACATTGCCTTAAAACTACAATGTCTCTCTGGTCATTAGCAGGAATTTTCCCTGCTTCTGAAGAGTCATATCCAGAATTTGCTCTCATAAAAAAAAGAAAACAAAGAGAAAGGTATAAGCTCATTGATGACAACAACATCTTTAAAGAAGACATATACTACTGGATGTGATGGTCTGTGTAGGTTTATACACAGGGACACCCCAAGAAGAAAATGTTAGCATGTTCATAGGTAGGGAGAGGAGAGAGGAAAGAGAATAAGGACTTTGGGGAGGAAGAAAAGAGGAAGATATAGAGGAAAGAAGAAAGAGAGCAGAGGGAGAAAAGGGAATAAGAATATATTTGGTCAAAGCTTATGTTCTTAATACAACAGTTGTGAGCTGAGATAAAAAAATAATACCATTCACTTCCTTCTATTACCAACAATCCTCTCATGATTCAAGAAAGGAATGAGCCCATGCGGCAGACAAACCTAAACTCTTTCTCTTTGAGTCCATGCTCAGGAACCGTCCTTATCATAAATTAACACACTTGCAAAATGTATTTGGCTAGGAAGCCCTTTGTAGATGGAACACATACCTCCAGACCAGTGGTCCACAGAACACATGTTACAAAAGAATCCATTCAATCACTCTGGTACTTAGAGGAAGAAAAATCCGATTTAGATGAACAATGAAGTACTATTCAAATAACTTTTAAATTGGCCCCTTATGTAATTACTCATTAAGTCATGGGTATATACATTTACGTACAAAGTTATGCCAAAAATTGCATGTGAAATGTCCATAAGTGTTTTGTTCTTTGATGAAAAGGAAAACCAGATGATTGTTGACATTATCATCCGCAAACACTTGTTTACAATCAGGCCTATAATAGCACTAGTAGTAATGGGCCTTCCATAAGAAGAAATACTATGGATTTTAAGTCTTTCTTCTTCTTTTTTTTTTTTTTTTGAGATGGACTTTCTCTCTTGTTGCCCAGGCAGGAATGCAATGGCACCATCTCAGCTCAGCACAACCTCCGCCTCCTGGGTTCCAGTGATTCTCCTACCTCAGTCTCCTGACTAGCTGGGATTACAGGCATGCACCACCACGCCTGGCTAACTTTTTGTATTTTTACTTGAGACAAAGTTTGTCCATGTTGATCAGGCTGGTCTCGAACTCCCAACCTCAGGTGATCCACCCACTTCAGCCTCCCAAAGTGTTGGAATTATAGGCATGAGCCACCACGCCTAGTCGAAGGATTTTAAGTCTAAAGCTGCTTTCAAATTCATGGAAAAGTAAAATAAACAGAACAAAAAGTAAATTACAGAATATCATAGGAATGTATTTTATAGTAGAGCAAACAGCACATGTATAATGGCATATTGATTTATTTTAGAAAATAAAAACCAGATTAATATAATGGAAAACATAGATTTTATAAAGAATACATCTTGGGAGAAAAACTCATGCCCACAAGTATTAGCTGTGTGACCCTGGTAAACTACATTCCTTTCTACATCTCAGCTTCTTCATCTTCAGTATGTTTACAACCATGTCTACATTTCAGAGTACACATACCTTTGTATAAAAGACATGTATTGAGCCGAATATTTAATTTAGGATAGTTATTATTTTCTTGCTCTTGTCATGTTAGATTTAATAGACACATGATGTATTCAGGTACTGGTTACTTTTCCTTACCTATTTCTGCAGAAGAGATTTTATAAAGATTGTCTTTAGCAGTATGTTAATTTCATGCTAAACCTTATCCTTAGAATGACTAAATCCTTTGTAATGAAATGTTCCATTTGCTCACTCAGGGACTTCGTAACCACTCAGTTCAAATCCCTGCATATATTTTGTCAAATTGTTAGCCCCTGTCATGACTCTGCTTGGCTCTCAGTCAACTCCATAGTCTATTGTATCAGTGCTACTTTCCCAACCACAGTGCATCCCTGAATCTCTTTCCCTTCCAAGGTCTGCTTCCTCTGCACCTCACTGAGGGGAAAAGTGAGCTGTTGAGAGAAGATGAGCGACTTTACAGTCCTTTGTTGCAGATGCCCACTTTGTTGATGTTGGGTGAATTCACTTCCTCCCACTGTAGTTTTCCATCTACACTCTCCCCCCTTACATCTAAGCTTGTGATCTAGATTCTGCATTCACTGAGAAGACTGGATCCACCCAAAACCAATAGTTTACAAAGCATTAGCCAGAAACTCTTGGGATTGTCTTTGTTTATCCCATTTCTTCTCCTCATATGGTTTCAGATGGCATGTTGTAGATGAATCCTGGCAGTTATTTCTTAAGTATTTTATCATGTTAAATACCGTTTTAACTCTAACTTTTCATTTCAAAATTAATGACAGTCTATTAATAAAATACATGTAATTAAAAAAAGGTTAAAGGCATAATTATAGATACTGCTAGATTAATGTCAGGGAGTCCCAAAGACAGTTTCTATGAGTGTACTTCAAGGTAGTATTTCCAAATTAGAGAATTATGTCAACAGAGAAGGATGATTTGTTTGCTACTGTAAAAATATCTGTTAACATTTCATTTAGTTGCTTTTAATGTGTTTTATGATCCAAAAAAACATAATTTGATAGGAAAACCATTCTGATAATCTGTAGTTGTAAAGAAAATGCTATTTACCTCAAGACACCAATCTGAGTATAATATGAACTATATTAGATTATTAAGGAGAGCATTACCTCAAATTAAAAACCCTGACCATAAATCATAGAATTGTCATTAAGATGGAAGTTGTTGATAGAAATGGATTAGACCAAGATATCTTCAAAGAGCCTGAAGAAGAAAAATGTTTTTAAAAGTGAGTTATAATAACTGCTACCACAATAAAACACTTATTGAGTGTTTATGGAGTGTCAGGCATTCTGCTAAGCACTGGCCTTGAATTATCTCAGTTATTTCTGGAAACCAATGTCAAAATACTGTGACATTTGGCTTTAAACAAATGAACTTCTAGGTAGACCTGCCACATATATATATATTATATATATATATATATATATAATATATATATAATATATATATAATTCACACCATTATCATCATCACATAACTTATTTATAATGTATCAGATTCTTGGCTGAGTATTTGATATCAATGATCTCATTTAATCCATACAATTGTCCCATTGGGTCACTATTAGTATCTTCAGATTACTGAATGAAAATCAAAACTTTGCAAGGGTACATAGCCCAAGATCATTAATTTGTGTCAGAGCTATGATTCAAACCCAGGTCTTACTTAAAGTCAGTAATACCTATAAACCTGATAGTTTATAGGTCAATTACAATTTATTACAGATCACCTCCTCAAAGAAGAAAGGGTAGATTGCTGGGATGGCAGCATTCTAATAAATTCTATCCAGTAGCACATTTACAGAAAATGGCAAACCCTACTTCTTTCTCCCAAGTATATGTGAAAGTTTATGGAAGAGACAATACTTGATCCATCAAGGCAACAAGATAACTAATAAATGCTTTTTCTTGTCCCTTTATTTTAGATTGAATCCTCTAGACTATTATGTATTAAAGGGGTACAATTATATGTCACTTTGAGATTTAAAAATATCTATTACTAAATAATGGCAGTTCAGTTAATCATGAAAGGATAAAGTAGCCTTATCTGACAATGGACGCAATGTACTATCTACCAACTGGTCCCACCAACGAGAGAGAGATATGACTCATTCTGTTAAAAATACAGAACTGTGACCAGTCAGAATGGCTACTTTTAAGTCAAAAAAAAAGACGCTGACAAGGTTGTAGAGAAAAAAAGAATGCTTATACACTATTGATGGAAGTTTAAATTAGTTTAGTCATTGTAGGAGACAGTATGGAAATTCCTCAAAGACCTTAAGACAGAAATACCATTCAACCCAGCAGTCTCATCATTGGGTATATGCTCAAAGCAATATAAATCATTCTGTTATAAAGACACATGCACACATATGATCCTTGCAGCACTATTCCCAATAGCAAAGACATGGAATCAACCTAAATGTCCATCAATCATAGACTGAATAAAGAAAATGTAGTACATATATACCATGGAATACTATGCAGCCATAAAAAAAAAAAAAACAATGAGATCATGTTCTTTGCAGGGACATGGATGAAGCTGGAGCCCATTATCCTTAGCAAACTAATACAGGAACAGAAAACCAAACACCTCATGTTCTCACTTATAAGTGGGAGCTAAATTATGAGAACACATGGTCACGTAGAGAGGAACAACACACAATGGGACCTTTCAGAGTGTGAGGGGAGTGAGCTGAGGGAGGGAATCGGGAAAAACAACCTATTGGTACTAGGTTTAACACCTGGGCGATGAAATAATCTGAACATCCCCCATGACACAAGTTTACCTATGTAAGAAACCTGCACTTGTGCCCCTGAACTTAAAAGTTAAAAAATATATGTAGAAGTGTGATGTTAGTGCAAGTTTTGATATTCATTCTGTCAGTTACCGGACATGACTTTGTATGGGGCTCTGGGGTAAAGTCTTAAGGAAGAAAGACAAAGGCCTTGACTTCAAGCATATTACGTTTTAGTACATAATATCACATTTCCCCAAGTCTGCACATTTAGAAAGAAGTTCTTGGATTATTTTCAGACTGTAAGAGAATTTCTCTGAAAATGCATCACTCAATCATACAAAATATACTGACTCCAACGTACTACTAAGCATCTGTAAAACAATCGTAATTTTCAGTAAAATAACTGAAACAAAAATGATGCTATGAGTTAGGAGATTCCTTTATCAGAGGTGTTAATGTGCCCTAGCTCATTAGAGGATTGTATCACAAAAAGCTGAACTGACATTCACTTTTTTGTGTTTTCTGTCTTTTTAGGCTCCTTTCCCCAGTTATTTTCTATATCCTTAAAGTGCCCCCTATTATTTTGACCACACACGCACTGCAATAAAAAGGATGTGATACATTCAGCAGAATTACTTAATTAGGTTTATGTGAGCAGTATGTGGGAAGTAAGCGAGGTTTGCTTTCTAGCCATAAAAATGTGCCTGCGATGCATGCCGTGTTCCTGAGGAGGAAATACAGTGATTGATGTGATAAAATGATGAAGGGAAGGATAAAGCTGGAGAGAAAAAAGTCTCAAAAGGGAAATAAAGTAGGTTAGCAGCTGCCCCCATCTTAATTGAAGCATAAATTTCAGAAGCAGGATCTGAGGTTTAATTTCAAGTGTACACTGAGAGAGTTTGTGTGTGTGTGCACACTCGTGCATATGTGCACTGCTGTGATAAAAAAGACACAAACTCTTTTCATCCCTTGTATGAAGGGTTTTAAAGTCAGTATTATAAAGGAAAAAGTTGCAAATGTAGAAATGTATTGATTTTCATTGGAAGATGTTTATTTAGTCAGCATTTAACAGAGAATAACAGAATCCATGAGGGACAAGCATTCCAGGCACCATGAGAGATACAATAGGATAGAAATCACCTATTTCTGCACTCATGGAGCTGAACGCTCTCAGCTTACCATTTCTTTCTGTACGTATCTTCCCTGCTTCCAACCCACCTCTGCCAGAATAATTTTTAAAGTATATATATAATAAATGGCTTCATTTTCATATATAATACCACCATAGCTGTGCATGCAAAAACACCAGTCTAGCCACTACCTATACATTCAGCCACTTCTCCATCTCTCCCTGTATCCCAGTTTCATGCTTTCCACTCCTCAAACATAACATTTACTTTCACATAATGGTGACTTTGTCAGACTGTGCTCTGAGCCTCAAATACCTTCATACCAGTTTTCCATCAATTAAAACTCCCTCCACTTGGTTGCAGTGCAGCTGAAATGCCTCTTAAGCTTCATGCTTTTGAATATTCCTCAATTTTAACAGTCCTTCCTCTTGATTTCTGGATAATTTGGCTTGGAATATGGTATTAAAGTTCTCAATTCATTTGTCCTGAAACGAGCTGTTCATGTGTCTGTTCATATGGCTTGTGTGTGTGGTTTTTGTTTTGTTTTTTTAGGGGGGTTGGGGGGATAGGTGTGAACTATTTGAGGACAGGGCAGTGAGGGTTGCTAATTTGTTTCTGGCCACATGCTGTTTTGCATGTGTTAGGCTTTTCAAACGCATTTAAAGGTCAAATAAATATGCAGCCAGAAAGTATTTAAGATTCACATGAGATTTTCGATGAGGGAATCAGCTGCCTCACTAAATTCTCAAGATTTTATTTCAGAAGATCTAAGAATGTGAAGAGTTGCACAGGTGAGAATGCCCATTGGTCTGCACAGAGCAAGGGATCTATTACATACACAAGGGTCTATTTAAATGTTTTTCATGCATCACCTTGGGGAAGGCATAGCCCATTATATGGGGCATACTATTATCAGAAATGTTTTCAGAGAACTCATCTTTTATATCCTATCTTTATAGCTTAGTATTGTTTCTTTGTATGAGCAGAGAGTAATATAATCCTAAGCTTGGCAAATCTTTACTTTAAAACTGCTTTAAGAAAGAAAAATTGCTTCTAAGCTTAGGAACAGTACAAATTTGGAAGAGTACAAATTTTTATAGCTTTGTTATAAACTTCTGAGAAACAGAATTAGGACACCTTGACACCCTTTTTACTTTATGGAGAAGCTAACATACATCATCATAAAATAATGTAACTGCCAGTGATACAACAGAGAATACAAAAATTTCAAACTAATGTAAACTATAAAACCATAATATATAAAATTTATGTTCTACCAATTATCTTTAACTGAGAAAACACGTTAAGTCACTATCAAATCTTTTGTATTCCAGACTTCTAAATCGTATATTTGTATACAGAAAAGTAGAATGGGCTATCCCTGTACATCCTGATCAATAGGATTCATTTTGAAGGGCTATGTGAAGAGAAGTTTTGTGGTATAATACTTGGATCAAAATTATTTGTCCATTTTCCCCATGCTAATGGATTATACAGTTCAGAAAGATAAAGTATTCTAAAGAAAGTGCACATCTCACAAACAGAAGAGCTTTTGCAATAAGATAATTATTACCTGCATTACCTTATGATTATTCACCTTCAAAACAGACTTAATTTTATCTCCCTTTTAAAAAGTTTTTCTTTCTAACTGTGAGGTTTTGACATGGAATCCAATTTTGTTGTAAATATTGAAATAAAAATAATTAGGATTAACTCTAAGACTTAAAGGTTTAAGACTCTGGAAGTCTATCTCAAAGTATTTTTGCTATAATTATGTGTTAGATGCTAATGCTATGAAGCATAGAATTATGGGTTGAGCTTTCTTCTACTAATGTATCTCATGTTTTGATGTCTCTCATTTACAGACTGTCAGAACTCTTCTAAATGTGAGTAATCCACTTTGCCACTAAACAGGACAAAAAATTATTCACCACCTCAGTTCATCAAATAAACATTTCTGCCATGAGATTGGTAATCTACGCTATTTCAAAAAATTGTTAAATTTGTAGCTATTTGGGTTTTATACTCTCATGAAATCATATATGCAAATAAGTCATAAATGAATTGAAAGTTTTTATTAAACTTTAAAAGATTGTTTTTAAACACTTCAGAAGTCTTTATTTATATCCACATAATTATGTCAGGCTATAATTTACTGACTGAATTTCATTTACTTTATTTTCAGAAAGGACAAAATCTCTATTTGTAAAAAGTTTAAAGTGCTCAAGCATTAGTGACATAGAATAATCTCCATTCATTGCTTTCTAAATAAAGAGATTTTATGTAGATTTTTTCTGTTTCTATACTTGAACTTAAAGAAAATCTTGCTTTGCAATGCATAAAATTCAAAGAAACTGTGAAAGTTTTGACGGTCTTAGAGTCAGAAGACAAGAATAGATTGTAGTTTCTCCAGGTAAGTACCTGAAGAATTATTGATAACAAATTTATGTTTTAGGGTAGGAAGAGAGTGAAAGAGAAAGATAAGAAGATCTGGCCAAAATATGGATAATAGTTGAGAAGAGTTTCCAGCATGTAATAGAAAAAGTAGATAAAAGAGTACTTGAATAAGAGTGCAATATTTTAAATTCTCAGAGCCAAAATAATAGAGTATGTCACTGTATCACCATCTTAAGTAACAAGTGAATAGACTTAGAATGAGAAGTACGTTCAAAGAAATAAAAGGCAGAACAATGGTATAATCTTCAGAAAATTGGAGTATCTTTGAAGAATAGTTATAAGATCATGTGCCATGAAATGATACTCACTTCTACATTGTATCAAATATAAATGCTTAATGCCATCACTTTCTTTACTGCACCTTCAGAAGTACAACTGTTTATGCCATTAGAGTTGAGAGTAATTAAAGAGGAAATCTTTACAGTAGTGGCCTTTATAGTATACATGTGCCAGCATTATGTGTAGCTTAAAATAGCTCCTTTCTCCTCTTGAGAGTAAAGGGACTCAATTATTACTATGTGCATTCTCCTAAATGCAAGGGAGCCCCATTTTTTAACAATCTGCTCAGTGGACTTAGAAAACAAATAGAAAAGCTATACATTATTCATATACCTTGGCAGCATACTAAAGCCCTTAGAGCAAGTGATAAATGATCAGATGTCTTTCTGGAACCTTACCTGGTTTACTCTTTTTGAAAATCCAACCCTTGCTGTCTCCCACACAAAGCTCTGGGCCACTGGGTGAAATCCAAGCCGGGTAGTTGATCATGATAATTCCAACATGTCATGGGCAACAGCATCTCTCAGAGTCCCACAAGCCAACTACTTGAAACGAACCTGCAACAAGATATTTCTCCATCTTAATTGAAAAATAGTGAACTGTGTCCTAGGTCCAGGAGGCATCACAACTTAATCAATAAGGGAATCATAAAGGAGTGTGTGAGGGGCTATAAATGCCTCTCAAGATGCTGATACACATTAAAACTGGAAGATTGAAGTTTATGTGCTACAGAAGGTGTTTTTGCAGAGCATGTTCCTCTTCATGTTGCTATTGATCTACTCAAGCCAGCAGTTATTAATGAACATTATTGATATTAAAACTTACACATGCTATAGGATGTACCGCCTCTCCTTCAGGTAGGTGACAAGTTGGAATACTCAGAGCATTTTTCTGACTTTACCCAGAATACCCTCAGGCTACCTGGGCAAAACCCACCAGCAGTTAGAGCAAAATCCAGAAGATTGTGGGTCAAGGACAATTTCCTTTGTGACTTCCGAAGCTCCAGCCAATGTAAATATTCCTTATACAAATACTGGGTCACCCCCTGTAGGATAATCTGTGAGAAACAACTTTGAGGGACATATGTAAGGTGCTGTAAATTCAGCAGCCACCATTATTGATATCAACATACAGACTATAAGACAGACCAATGTAAACGCATTGTAGCCAGAGTCGTACACAAAGGAATGACCAGACCCAAGAAAGTCATTAGACAGCTAATTTGGGGGCAATGTACCACATATGTAATGATTCAGTTGTTTACATTGATGAGTAAATATGGTGTTTAAACTTAATTAGCATGCTTGACTTTTATTCATACAGAGAAAACCTATGTGTAATCAGTAACCTTCACTGGACTGTTAACTGACACACAAGCAACACTTCAATAGAAGTTTAGGATGATACTAACAAACAGAATTGCTCATTGGTCTTCCCAGCGTAGCTTTTAAAACTATTAGATTGATAACTGTAACAACTGTATTTAGTAATACATATACAAAAACAAATGTATTACTATTATTTCCTAAGTAGTGCACAGAAAAGGCTTAAAGATTATTCTAAGTCTGTAGGGAGACTTGTGAATATGTTCTGAAGATTCATGGACACAGGTGCAAAAACTGATTTTAACAAGCAACAAAATAATAAATCCTCATGCACCCCTGATTAGAGTTTACATATTCCCAGAAGTCAGTGTGAAGACTTTGTTAAAAGGCACAACAGTATGATATCCTATTATGCCATTTCAGCAAGAATACTAAGATGACAAAGGATTCAGGTTGAACACATGCCTTGGACTAGAATGTAGCACTTCAAAATAATTCCTTAAACAAAGAGATGTATATATGACACTAAATGACCATACTGCAATCCAAAACAGGAGTGTTATGCTGATGCTATTAGATATCTATAAGTATCCACACCCACTCAGCACACACACATCTAAAATTTTTGTATTTGTTGATCCAAGTTACTTATTAACCTATTACCTTCCAGATGCAAATTGTTTTTATTCATGCCAAAATCTTTTCTACTTCCTATTTTCTTTGAAGATCTTCTGGAAATTATCCTATAACTTATCTTATAAACAAACCTGTTTTCATGAGTGCTAAAGCTTTTTTGGTCCTTTGGCAGCCATGAAGGATATTAAAAGAAGCCATATACTACTGGACCAGATGACAGGGAAGAGTTTATAACCATAATTTCTAAGCTTCCAAACTGGCTTTGAAGTGAGAAATTTTTGAAAGCTACTTGCTTTGGAAGCGCTCATCTGTGACTTAGTGCCACTTCTCACACTTTGGTTCGGCCACTATTTTAAAAGTGAAAGTAAGTCACTATAGCTACTTGCTTTATAAAATGGCTTTATTTTACTACACAGAAATGATGCTATTGATCCCTCCTCAGAAGGATAAGTTCTGTGTATTTTCTTTTCAGCAGTGGTGATTTTCACTGACCTTTGTTCATTTATTTATTCATTAGCCCTCTTATTCATTTCACAAATTTTATTTGAGTATCTCTGTTGTGCCAGGCATGGGATTGGTACTGCAGATACGAAGCAAGAAGACTTATATTCTCTTCACGAAAAGATTACTACCTATTCTATTCTGATTTAACATTTTCTTGTAACCAAGAGAGGCAGCAACATTACATGCAATCAAGATAATGAGCTTTATCTTATAAACAATCTGCTGTGTGACCAGAGCAGGAAAATTCATGAAGTTTGTCAGTGACTGAAGCACTATAGGCCAAGGGAAAGTCTACAATATAGAAGGATCAATTCACGTATCTAATGCCTGTTATGTTATTGGATGTGATAGCTTTGTGTAAGTCTTATGTCTTCTTCCACAACGTCATGTAGCTGAGTTAAAAATGAATCAGATAATCCAACCAATTAGGTTTTGATAGTACAATAACATCTACGGCATCAAACACAAGAGTCACTGCCTTCCAGCTCCTGTGTTTAAGGAACTGCAATACAATCCTCTGTGCTCTGCATCACATCCAAGTTAACAGACTTCTGTGTGTGTTGCGTGGGGGGGGAGGAGATGCTATTTTTTTTGTACAAGTTGCTATCCATTATTTTTATATGATTATTCATTTTGTTTTCTTTAAAAGGAGATATAAAATTAAATGCATGTATTCTCCTGGAAGAGAAGTCTATGAGGGGTCATAAGAAGTAACAATTCCATGACATTGGTTTCAAACTGTATTCTAACACCAACTTTCATTATGAAAAAACATGTTTTAAATAATTTTTCACTTATCTGTCTCCAAATATATTAAATGAAAATACAATGAAAACAAAAGATAAGGACAATTATTATTTAAAATACTCTTAGTGATGTCTTTGAAAATCATATTGATTTTAGTAAAGGATTTAATTATTTTATGTTTTGAAACTATTACTGAGACGCATAGTATGAAAACAAGCTATTTTCTTTAATGCTTTCATTATTTTTTGAGAAACGTATGCTTTTAAAAATGGATTCTGAATGTATTTTCTTTTATGTAAATTGTCCCTCGATAATGATTTAAATGTTCTAAAATGAATTTTTGACAATGTACAAAGAGGTTCAAGATAGGGACATGGTATACAGAAGTGATTGATAAATCACTGTTGTACATTAATTTAAAACAAGACAAGACCAAAATAAAATTTGGAAAAAAGAAGAAATTCTAACATGTACAAACTCTGTTTTCCTGTGTGTTGGTCTGGCCCTCAGTGCTGCGATTGAATTTTGGTATTCTTTGTCTTTCCTTATGAACACAACTACTCTTAGTTTATCTTATTGCTTTGAAGAAAGCTTTCCAAAGGATCCCCTCAGCACTTAGGCACTCACTTTATAGGCTACTGATTTGCACTTGTTGACATGTTGCTTTTTATACGTTATCTCAATGATGTGCTTCATCTTCCCCATGGAGACAGGTTGCATAGCCCTCTAGGTGGTCAACAGAACTAGAAGAGTACTCAGCATTTAGTGAGCTCAGTGCATTTATTAAATGATTGCTTGGTCTTGGTACATTTTGTGAGCTTTGTGTCTGTCACTCACATTCCCACACTAACACAGAATATAATAAGAATGTACAAACAGGTAGATTATTAATAATCAAAGTTACTAGGCTTTGTGCCTTAGAAATGTCAAATTTAGCCTTTTCTGTCAGTAATTTTAGGGAAATAGTAGGTTTGGCCATTTTTTATTCACAAAATTATTGCTTCTAAATTCTTCTTTTTATTCATTTAGTCTGATGAAAAGGTCAAAAATTATTTATCAGCAGGCAGAGGTCATCAAAAACCAGCACTAATACTTGTAAATGTTGTTGCTATCTATTTTATATGTATTTTAATTGTCTCCCAAACTGTGGGAAATTTGTACTATAATAATGCCTACTTTATGGTGATTTAAAGAAGAATCAAAAAGTTTAAGTTACTGACTCAAGGAGATAGAGCCTTTGAAAAATGGAGCTGTGATTTCAATACACTTAATTGATAGTGCTGTACTGTCAATTAATAAGTTTCTAGAGATTGAATTTGAAACATTCACTCAATTTATAGATGAAAAGCTTTGTCCCAAGGAAGTAAAGTGACATATCAGAGGCCATTCAGATCTCAATAGGGTCTGGATGAGCACTTAAACCCACAAAGCTCCTGTCTTTGCAATATACCACTTTCTTACACAGCTTACTCAGCATGATATCCAAACAACTTTATAGATTTCCAATTCACTTGATTAAAAAAATGATGTTTCTGGTAAGTTTTATTTCATAAAGATAACAAAGCCAACAAACAAAATAACAGGATTTTGCAATACACAATTTTAAATGAATTTAATTTTGAAAGCAAGAGATGACTTTTCTCCCAAGTCATTTTTCTAATTGAAAAAAACAAAACAGACACATAGAGGAGACTGTGTTGATAGACTGTGACAAAGCCTGTGATTAAAGTACGAATAGCATGTCGGTGTTTTGCTGATGACCATTTTGCATGGATAGCTACATTATTATTAATCACAAGCTGGAAATAATCTTGTAAAATACTCATTTGATATTATTTTCATTTCAGAACCCAGCAGGAAGCCCTTCAAGCTACATAAAGCAAGATCTAAGCTAATGCTATCAATCACTGAGAACGCAGTGCTCGATACTCAAACACAATTTCTCATGTTTTTGTCTTTGCTCAAAGATGCCTAATTTTGAATTATCTAGAAACTTCACCAATTAAAACAGGCCATATTCTTATTTTCCTAAAATTAGGTATCAATTTGTCACATTCCCACGTTTTCAGCAGTTGAAAACTTGCCTCTGTCCTTTTTCCTTCCTTTCCTGTTTTCCCTTCCCCCCGGCCCACTTTCTTCTTTCTTCCTTTTTTCCTTTCTCCATTGTCTTTTTTCTTCCTTCCTTCCATCCTTCTTTCCCTTCCTTTTCACGTTCTTCATTTCAACAAGTAGTTAAACATGTATTAAGTTCTATGCAGTATGCTAGGCTCAGAGGACAAGATAAGACACCTAGTTCCTGCCAAGGTATTGCTCGTAGTCTAGTAGTACCAATAGAGAAGTAAACCAGCCTATTATGGAAGAAGAGTAGAGGTCCAACCTGCATTGAACATGTCAGAACATGTCAGCTCTGAGTACAAAATAGTTCATGAATTGATCCTTATTGGCTTGGCTTGGCCTGGTCTACTTAGAACTCACAAATAAAATGTAATTATCATCAGGCAGTTTCCAAATACCTCACATACTCTGAGTTTTCTATGACTTATAGAGAGATCTTTTACATTATCAAAGCTCATAAGCCCAAATGCCGCAGGGTCACATGTGTATCTCTTAAATGTAAATACCATGCGGCTGACTTTGCAAAGGAGACAAAGAGCCACCAATGGTGAGCTGGAGAAAGTAAACTTAGCCCAAGGATATTAAAAACAACATCTGAAACACCATTTTGCCAGAAAGAACACATTTTTGGATTGATTTTGGTCATTGGTCACCAGTTTGAGATTATCCTTTGTAACTTTTGGGGCCACCACACACTGCTTTCTAGATACAGTATAGGTCCCATTCCACCACCTTTGGCAAATCCCTGACAGGTTAAAAAACAACAGCACACGCACACAAACTTCTCCTTGGAAATCTTTTCTAGTGGGGGAGAAACACCTTCTGAATTAGCTCAACAAAATTATGAGAGTATTATTAATAATATGGGTCCCTGGGCAATGTCCCAGAATTAATGAATCACCATGCCTAGAGTGAGACTGGAGATTCTGAAGATGACACTTGCCCAGATTACACTTAGACAAATTCATGTTTAAGAACCACTCTTCCAGAATAATGTGGGGGGTGCATGGCAGTATATTCAAGCTTACGTACATAGCATTTGAGGTAGAGGCATGAAAATAACTGTGTGTGTTATTTGTACATGGGAATCAAACTCCTTGACCCTGAAAATCCAGCACAGGGAGGAGTGGGTGGAGTGATAAGGAAAGCTGAAAACAGCCTCCTGAGAATGCGGTTTGAGTGTTTACAAAGTCACAGGTGCCTCAGCAAGGCACCTCAAATGACCATCTAGTGGATGTTTGTAGTTAATACAAGCCCTTTCAATAAATACTTGGTGGACGGATGCTGGGGAGGACTCTCTTGGAAGAGCTACCCCCTACCCCCGCTCAGCTGGAACTGTCTGAGTACTTCATTCTCGGCGTTCACTGCAAGCTACAAGCTCTGCAAGTGATGTCCCTGACGTGATCACCTTGAAGTTATGCATGAAGGAGGAGAGCTCATCAATTTTGGGGGCATCCTGGTAAGGGACAGTCCTGACTCCCATCGGGAGGATGGGACACATGGGTAAAATATCAGGAGTTAGGTTATCACAGGTCGAGAAATGACCAAAGAGCAGAAAGTATTTTTTAAAACAGTGCAACAGCTACATAAGGCTATCCAGTGCAATGTAGGGCCTGGAGGTCTACACAAGCTTAAGCTCTTCATTTGGGAGGAATGCCCTTGGTTTCCTGATCAAGGAAGCTTAGATTTAGAGTTATGGGAGCAGGTAGGTCACTGCCTGAAAAAAAGGATACGAGCAAGTTCATTTTAGTAATGTTACTATTTTGACCACCTGGTACTCTCTACGTTGTATCCTCTATCTGACAGATTGCAGTGAGTCAAACTGCCCATCTCCTCCATCTGAAGGGAATTCAGAGGATTTAAAGGAGAAGAAAAAACAGAAACCAGAACAGGGAGAGATTTCTCTCTTCACTTCATTTCCTTCTATGGGGAATAAGGAAAAGGCTTTTTCTAGTGAGGATAAGGACGGACTGGACTCTTTTCCTCCCCCAGTAGAAAAGCTATTGCCCTCCTTTCCTCCACCCTTAAAGAGACCTGCATTTGTTGGCCCCATTCAGGCCACAGTGCCTCCCATTCCCCTGGAGAAGATTAGAAGCTGTCCAAGGGACGGTTCTTGGGTAAGATCCCAGGTGAGTGAACATTTCTATGATGGGGTAAACGTGTCCTCAATAACGGCTTCTTGACAAACTTCCCAGCTGGAGGGGTGCCTCCAGGAGGGAAGGAAAGTGGCTGATTATGATTGTCTTCCAAATATGCAAGTTCTCACTTCCTAATTCAGCATTGGCCTTTCTGGCCTTGTCTTTTTACTGTTTCCCTGGATATAAAGGAAAGTTGTATGCTGCCTTCTGGGTTTTCTCCCAGAAACCTGCGGATTTTTTGCTGCCCACAGAGGCCTGCGGTAGGAGAGTTGCTAAGATGCCATGGAGTGCCCATTTGGTCACTGGCAGTCTGGGCAGGTTTCCCCTTTCTGGGTTGGTGGTGATACAGAGAAGGCCAAGAGGCACAGACGGAGTTCCCAGGTGACTGCAGGCAGCTCCAGCCCGGTCCTAAGAATCAGCTCACCATGGTCATGTGCCTTAGTAACTGTGCCCAGAAAGTGGCCTGCTGCTTGCTGTGCTGTTGCTTTTCCTACTTCTGCCCTTCCCTGCCAC
>CAUYQU010095174.1:0-75477 GCA_963574635.1 Cheracebus regulus | reverse complement strand
TCTAAAATCTCTTCCTCTTTCTTTCTCTTTCATTTTTTCTTTCTTTTGCTGTTTCTTTCTTTCTCCTTTTCTCTCTTTTTCTAAAATCTCTTCCTCTTCCTTTCTCTCTTTCATTCTTTAAAAAAAAAAAAAAAAAGAAGCTAACAGGAAGTAAGAATTACTGGAGAAATCAGATAGCCTGAAGTCCTTTAAGAGACAACTTAAAGAATAAACAATTTTTATAAAACAATACGTCAGCATAGAAAATCTGTTTTGATTACTCCTTTCAGCTGTTATATCAACTTTTAGTTATAATATATAATAAAGTGAATATACTTTTTCATTAACTTAACTTTTTTTTCATCTATGAGCAGAGAAAGCAAAATAGAGGTCAGGAGAGTACACAAGGAACTGGCATATGACTTGCTCCCTTTTACCTATGTACCTAAATAGGCCAAGGATTTAGAGAATGGGTTAAATGACATATAATTACTAGATAATAAAAATACCATATTGTTGTTTTAAGAATATCAAACGAAAACTCTGGAAATAACATCTGTCGTGCATTCCAGTATTGTGGAAAATAAAATAAATTACTATGTAGCTGTCTGTATTTCACATTTTATGAAATGTATTGAGATGAAGAGCTATGTTCTGTAGTCTGAAAGAAACAAATATGCATTTAAGGGAAATAATGTGATGAACATAACATACAATAACAATCAGCATACTGTAATAAAAATTCATCAAAGAAATGAAGTGCAGTTACATTTTATTCCAATTTAAATTTAAGTTTTAGATTTTGTTTTTGTTGCTGCTGTTAAAAATCGTTAAGTGAATTTGCCAGGATGGGTAGTTCTGTATTTAGATGCATATGTGTTTCCTGAAAATGAGAAACTGAACTTATATTGCTTACAAGATTGCAAAGTGGCAATAATATCTTTGAGTATGATTAACATCAAGTGTAATTCTGTATATAAAATGACTTTCAAAGGTTTATAATATTTTTAATGTTGTATTTTTAACATATTGTTTCATGCAGATTAAATTTCTAATTATCCATTCTTACTTCAAATTATTTAAAACTGAATATTCATTACAAAATAATAATAATATCGTTGGACTCTTAACAAAGGCACATTTAAAATAGTTACCCAAAGGAGGGAGGGAGTAATTGAAAGCAAAGTATTCTAAGGTTCTAGAACCTTTGAAAATGATTTAAAAAGAACTTACCTTATACTTGGCTAATTTAGAGATACCATTTGTGATAAATAATGCATAAATGCTGGTTGAAAGCAGAACACAAAGTATAAGTTAATTTAATCAATGTTAGAATAAGATTTTCATATATATGTTTATATGTCTATATAATGTATAATTGTAAATATTTCAATTATTTTTAATGCATTATGCATGTATAATATATATAATGCAACTAGAGAACATGAATAAATTAGTAAACTATAAAATTGGTACATACATTTTAAATGTTCAAGTAGATAGAATCTAGTTTCTATACAACATCAGAGATGTTAAAAAGTAACAAAATTTGGAAAGCAATAATTTCAATGGATATTCAATGACATTTTAGTATATGTTTAGAATATTATAATGAATTTGATATTTTGCCATAGCAGGCCATGTAACAAACGCCACAATACCCTGAAACAAATTGAAAATAGAAAAGATCTCCATAGAAGAGCATGCTTACTTCTTTTCAGAACTTACTCTGTGAGGGATAAAGCCATGTAAATAAAACTATGTAAGTTATAGCATCAGTTTGTGTGCTGAAACAGGGCCTTGTATGTGAGGTATTATGAGACTACGAAGAAGAAAGAAGGAGAGAGTAAGAATGTGAAGTTTGAGTAGATAATTGATAGATGAATAGAGCTTTTCCAGGCAGACAGAGGGATTTTTGAGGCCAAATGAGGACCAGGAGATCAAGATGTTAAGATAAAAAAATAATATTTTGCATGTGGAGAACTTCAGAATTTGGTATGATTATGGTATCAAATGTGTCCAGTAATTAACAATAATGGTCAACATTAATTAAGGCATTAGTATGTGCCAAGGTTCTTTAGCTGTGTATAACACATGTAATGTTTAATTTATTCTTATAATAACCCTGTATGATATATTATCCTCCTTTTACCAAGCAATAATAAGCAAATGGTGTCAAGTTAATAATATGGTATCCTTTTAAACACATATATTGTATTTGTTCAAAATTCATTTAATTGTATTAGAGAAAATGCAGTATCAATGATGAAATTTATACATTTATTTCTTCATGTTTGAAATAAGGGCTTATTTCCCCCAAAATATACCTCTTAGATCAGCATCTTTATAGTTTTCCCTTTGCTTGTGTCCAGTAGAATATTTCCTTCTGCTTATATTTGCTTGCTGGTAAATATTTAATAACTGATTCTTGGGGGAAAAGAAAGAAAGGAAAAGAAAGAAAGAAAAAAATCCCTGATGCCTGATGTTTGCTGATTTCTGTTGTGCTAACACTTCTACAGGGTAAACCTAAACTACCAAAATGTGATGTCAGTGAACACAGGGCTGGGAAGGCGAATGTACACACCATGTCAGCGATCCGGCTCAGCCACTCAATGGCCCTTGTCTCTTCATTCCTGTCGTTCTTAGGACTTCATTACTCATGTGATGTGCTCTTCTGACCTAAACTTTTTTATATCATGTATCTTTGGAATAGTATCTTCCACACTGTTTAATGATTCTCTTTGATTATATACTTCAATTTTCTTTTTCTTTCCTCGCAAGAATCAGAACGAGCAAAAGGGAGGATCTTTATCTACTTTTGAATCACTGTACTCCACGTATATCTTAGCATATGGCATATAAGCTCAATGCGTATATGTTGAATTGAATAATAAGACTTTGGGCAGGGCAAGGAAATGAGAGGCATTTCCTTTGAACATTTATGTTACTAAATCAGCAGTTTCTAAAGTTAACAAAAAGAAGTTAAATTGATGATATAGTTGAACGATAATTTGATAAAGATATGATTTAATTTGGGGACCTACTTCTTTATAAAGATAAAATTGTAAGGCAAATATGGAACATTCTGCTTTTTCCAATAGAGTTGTCAGAGGGACAGCATAAGGTCATTTCTGCTAAACTAAGATTTTCTGTTTTGTATTTCACTGTAGCTCTGTGGAATGGAGTGGAACAGGTAGAGCAATGAATAGTTAGAGATAGGAAGGCAAATATAGGGGCCTATAATTTTTGCTAATGTCATTGATCACAAGGACTTTTCGAAACATTACATCTCCAGTATGCACTGCACAAGAATCTGCATAATGGTAGATATTGTGTCAACATTTATTGAATTAAAATTAACAAGGTGATATTTAAAGATACAGGGTAATGTGATAAAGATAAAATGACTTTCTAGATCTTCAAGTTGATATTGATAATACAGCTATATCATTTTGTTTACAACTTGATCCTCACAAATCTTTAGATATAAGTATATTCAAATATTGTCACATTCTCAAGGTCAAAGACATATTATTTGGTGAATGTGGTTTTGTTGGGTGAACTTCTGTCATTTAGGTAGTTTAGGAAAAGCAGTCAGGAATTTTTGGAAGTATGCCGTTGCATATGTGCTGACTGGCTCATGTGCTCATATTCTGTGGCATAGTCTGATTATGTTAGAGACACATATAACCAGCTCTAATATCTTTTCTCATTGCTTTCAATTGAAAAACTCATCTTGGTATGCTTGTGTGTTAATACCAAGATAATTAATTGTACTATACCCATAAAGGAGAAAGTGAAACATTCTCAAGGTAGTCAAAGTAAACTGCAGAGAGAAGTAGAAAAAAATGAAATAATAAATTTCTATATCACTTAAGTAATATAAAATTCATATTAAGAAAATATTTACTTTTAAAAAATGTGTTAACATGAAGTCATGCTTATGTGTTCTAGCTATTTTTAAATACCATTCTGCCTATCGGAATGTGTTTTGAGCAGTAGGATGCGAATATCACAGAAACACAATTCAGCAATGAATAGGAAAACCGTACTGATCTCTTAAATCACTGCATTTTCAGGGATTTATTTTTACAAAGGAACCCACAAGAATGAACAGTTAGATTTAAATCGTATAAAAGCAATGCATTGTCTGTCTGAAATGCATCTATCCCAGTAAACTCCTTTTTTATCTGGAAATTACTCTTTCTTCCGTGTTCCTATTTTCTAGTGTGCCCCCGATGCAAATTAAAAAATTTTGCTTAATATCACCTGTTCTGATTATTCCATACACAGACAAAACAGTTTCCCTTGCTGTTGCTCTAGTTTTCTTAACAGCGTCATGCTTTCCATCAGACAGCAACTAAGCACCACCATTTTCCTCTGTGGTATTATATTTGCCTCATTCCTCTATGTCATTTTTTTCTCTTTTTAAGAGGAAGTCTTGCTCTGTCACCCAGGCTGGAATGCAGTGGCCCAATCTTGGCTCACTACAACTTCCTCCTGGGTTCAAGCAATTCTCCTGCCTCAGCCTCCTGAGTAGCTGGGATTACCGGTGTGAGGCAACACACCCAACTAATTCTTAAATTTTTAGTAGAGACAGGTGTTTCATCATGTGGGCCATGCTGTTCTCGAACTTCTGATTTCAAGTGATCCTCCCTCCTTGGCCTCTCAAAGTGCTGGGATTACAGGCATTAGCCATCCTCTTTGTCTAAATGTGACTTTTTTTTTAACTTTTGCCTACTTATCTCCATAGTTTCCACAATCCCCATGCTTATCTGTAAATGGTAATCCAATGTTGATTCACATCATTGTTCAGTATATATTCAGGATTTTCATTTTGCCAAGTGTCTCAGACCCCATTCGCTGGCTGAGTCTTCGTGCCTCAGAATACGAGGACGGAGTCCATTCCATGGAATTTGTATTTCTTCATGCACAAGAAAAGTGGATGTGGAATCTGTCTGAATTCATGTTTTGACCATCTATGCATGCCTCATTCCTCAATTACCTCTCTCTCTCTCTCTCTCTATTTATCTATCTCTGCTTTCTAAAGGATTCTGTTTAGCTTCTGCATTTGTGAGCAGCTGAAAACAGAATGGAATTCAATTCACTATGCAGAGCATTTTGAATTGCCTCTCTTTGGCTGGATTTTAAAAATGTAAGGGTGTCATGGAAGGAACTTATTTTGGAAATCCAGAGCTCATTTGCATCTATATTGTATTTTGTGTCAAGGATTTAGGAAGGTCAAACACTCTCATTGAGATCATGTTATAGACAGAGGTCACTTTTCTCTGCAGACAAAATCCTTCGTGATATTTATTGATGAACTACGACAATCGCAAGAGTAAAATAATTCATTGCCCAAAATATCTTTGATCAAAAATTCAAATAGCCAGATGGCGGTTGTGCATTCTTACATCCTTTAAAATATGCTACAATCAACAGATTATAAGTCTGTGAGAAAAAGGAGAGTTGATATTCGGTGTAAATCTAATACGGTCATAATCATATATCTGTTATATGCAGTTACAAGAGAATAATATGACAGAAAAAAGAATATTTTCCTTAGTACAGGTCATGATATTTTATGCTGAAAATGGGGGTAACATACATTTTGTATATAAATGTATTCGTCTTAGATTTATTCAACCATATATGAAGGCTCTCCTACATTATAAAATTCCAGAATTTAGTTCATGATTCTTATGTAATACTAGATGCAGATCTATCAAGTAGTATGTCTTATATGATCGGCCTCCAAATAGCAGTCAATTAGGCCTGATGTAATAATGTCTGTATCTACCTGATATGTTACTTTTCCTAGTGTCATTTCTGCAGTTGGTATGGTACAGAGTTGGGGCTTAGCAATATTTAGGCTTAAAATTGGGATGTATAATTTTCCCAGTTGTAATTATTTAATAAATAGAATTTTATGTAATAGGTTACATTCTTTTTCTCAATTTTTAATATAGAGGATGGAGAACTTTTACATGTTTGGGAAATACGGTAAATGGAAATCATAATTCCAGCCAAAGGCTGGGTTAAACAAAATTTAAAGAAGCAGTCCTATAAACACAACATTTTAAAGCAAATATATTTTGTTTATCTATCCATCTATCGATCTATCTTTCTATCTGTCTATCAAATCTATCATCTATCTCTCTATCATCTATCTATCATCACCTGTCTATCTATCTAAAGGAAATTGAGTAGAATAACTCAGGAAAGAGATATTCATGTCTATGCCCCCACATGCCCCAGGACATTTACAGACACTTTTCACTCACTAGAATGTACTCCTCTCTTATCCCAGCCTCCTGTTTTCCATTCCTACATCTGCTAGTTTCACCTCACCTTTCGCTTACCAACTCTAGTGTCAATTACTCTGGGAAGTTTCTTCACTCTCAGAACTCACAGTTTATATTTCTTATTTTCTTCACCCCCAGCACACCAGTTTATATTCCTAATTTTCACATGACTGTTTCTTATGTAACTCTTACAACAAATAGAATTTTAATTATTGACATAATTACTTGATAGATTAGACTATCATGCCATCTAATCTCGTGTTCATTAATTTCCTTCTCTCCCAATTTCAAAGATTTTGATGAAAAGAAAAACTCCTCTTACCAAAGAGAAAAGGAGATCTTCCCAAGGAGGAAAAGAAACTTTGATGATGTTCAATTTAGGCTATTTAAGGCACATAAACTGGGCGGTTTAGAGACAGTAATATATAGTTGATTTACATTGAATAAATCAATAGGACATTTATTTTAAACATATTTTGAACTAAACTCAGCCTTTAGTACTCTGTTGGGCATTTAATTTGCTCATGAATATTAATTTATCACAAGAGATTGTCATATGACAAACTGAGGAGGGGTCAGAATCAATTTTAGGCATCTTTTAGGTAAGTAAGAAACTACAATGCTACCTTAAGGATATTTATTTGATCATAAGCCCAGGACTTCATATTCACACTCATAAAAGACCACACACAACCTTCTTTTAAAAATTCATGAAATAATAGCCATTGTAAAACACATACTCCCTTCAATTAGTTTAAATTGCTATTCTTTGTAAAGAACAATGAGCTTGTCAAAAGTCTTTACTGGCTCCACCTTCACTGTGGCTAAGACAAGACAAGAAAATTATAGCAACTGATCGCTATCTCTAGCAGCTTGTTTTGTATTTAGTGAGACATTAATGTCCATAAAATATTTTTAAAATAATAATTATAGAGTATAATCAAGTGCTAAAATTGCTGTGAATCATATCTATGCTGCAGAAATTTTGAGGAAGGAGAGAGTTCCTTATAAACTAAAGGAATCAAGAAACAATTGATTAGGAAACTGGGAAATTTCCAGACTTTGAAATGAGAGAATATTTTTGAAAATATGAACAATTAAATTGTATATTTGATTCTGTGCTAAGTATATCATGCACATTCCACAATTGGTTCCTTTCCAATATTTAATATGAGAAGTTTCATTGCTCCCATTTAACAAATGTAGAAAGTAAGCACAAAAAAGCAAGGGGATGCCACACTTCATGTAGCAAGTAGGTTCAAGCTTGTGTTTAAACCTGGGGCTTCCAACATGTGCTATTAGATTCTCAACCAAGAAAAACTTGATCTAAAAGATGTGAGTAATGTATGCATTAGCTCACTGCTGAAAGGCCATTAGTTTGTTCCTTGAACTTTTTTTTAGAAGTACTGATTATTGGGCTGAACTGCCACATGGTCTGAAAATACATCTTAAAACAATAGCTGGGTGATGGTAAATTTGATTCCTGAAATGGAATTATCATTAGTCCAAACTTAACTTACAGTTTAGAAAGTAAAATGACACTGGTTAATCAACTAAATTGTTAAACATAAATACAATGTCAACATTTGAAAATTTTGGATCTAAAAAACAAACTTTCTTAAAATCATGTAGTTATAATTTTATTAGAATAAATTTTATAAAGCAAATAATTCTTATCTGACTCAATTTCAAAATATATTGTAACAGAATATAACATAAGTAGAATTATCCACATATCACCTATTAGATCTTATGCCACAAAAGTCACTAATAATACTAAAGGTGACTACTTAATCTTTGTGGAATAAAGTTTTTGTAAAAAACATTTATTTAAACAAGTTGACCATATAAGTTATTATTTCACCATATGAGGTGTTAGAAATTTATTTAACCCAAAGAATCTCTACTTATTAAAATAAATACAACTGGAGTGTGAGGAAGTGAGTCCAGGTAATACATCCTTTTACAATTATAATTACTTTAGCTTGTTTCTAATCAGGAGAATTATTGACGTGTGTAATATTCTCAAATTATGCTCTTAGTATCTTTACAACCATAGGATAACTTTGGTAAAGATACTTAACAATGCTAAAATGTATAAGAAAACATTATCTAGAATAAAATAATTTGAGGAAACAATAAAATAACAAGAGAAAAACACCTATGAAAAAAAAGCCCAGAGATGTAAATAGGCAATTAGTATAAATATAACCTTAAGAATGGCAAGCACATACAAAACTACTCAGACTCACTATCCAGAAACATGTAAATTAAAAGAATAATGTCAACTCACTTCACACTTACTACACTGGCAAATATGTTACGGAACTAGAGGATGTGGGCATGGAGAAACCCACTGGCTGATGGAAAAGTACCTGCTGCAGCTGTTGAAGAGTATCTCAGCTTGCTTAGTTAAATACCTGTATTTCACATGACCCAGCAATGCTGCTCCCGGGTATGCAACCCCTAGAAACTCTAGCAGAGGTTCATCATGGGACACACAGAAGGTATTTGTTTTAGTATTGCTTGGAGGGAAATTTGAGGCCATTTGGAAGTCTATCACTGAGGATGTAGAGTGAAATGTGGAAGACGCACATTGAGGGCACTAAACAGTGCTGAAGAGCAATGCTCAAGCTGTGCACCTACCAGCATGGGTCAATTTTAGGAGTTCCCAACCTCTCTTCTTCCCGACCCACCCCACATACTATCCTCTGGTAACCACCACTCTGCTCTCTATGTCCATGAGTTCTGTTTTTGTAGACTCCACAGATATGTGAGATGATGTGATATTTGTCTTTCCATACAAAGTTTCACTTAAGAGGAATAAAATTTAGCAGAATTGTACAGAACAGTGCCTATAATAAATAACAGTGCACTCTATATTCCAAAACTGCTAACAGAATATATATATGTACATGTATATATATATATATATATTAAATATTTCCCTACAGAAAAATGATAATAATGTGAGGTAATGAATTTATTAAATTAGTTTGTTTCAACATTTCACAATGTAAACATATATTAAAACATCACATTGTAGCCTATAAATGTATACAGTTACTATTTGTCAATTAACAATAAATTAAAATGAAGAAAAGAGTGCTAACTGAAAGCAAATAAGAAATGAAATTCAGTTTGTATAATGTACTGAAGGAAATTAGTCTTCAAATGTATGCATTTAGAAGGAAACATACAAAGCATATATATACTCAGTTCATTAGAATGGCTGCCTCTGGGGGGCAAAAGGGGTACATGTGGTCAAAAAAAATATTTATGGGGCTTAATAAACTTACCTAATACTATCTACTGTAAAAGACAAATCCTGACTATCCATGACTTAATGCATTAAAGTTTTAATTTTGATTCACATTGTAGTGCCCCACCCTGTAATAATTCACAAATAATCTTGTGAATCATTTCCATCCCAACCAGTAAAAAGGAAGAGGAGTGGGAGTTTGGATGGGCCAAGCACGGAAGATGCACCTCTCACCAGGTGTCCCAGTCACTGGCTATGCTTTGTCATAGACAGTCAGCAATGAAAGCTGGGGAAGGAAAAGTCAAGTTGTGTGCTGAGCAAAAACAAAAATGAGTTCCATGGACAGTGAGCCTGTACTGCCTGCACATGTAGAATGATAATGTCACTTAAAATGAGGTGTTCAATCAATGCAACCATCTGCATTGAGGTGCACCTGTGCCTAATGAAACATGAAATACACTGAGCTTTATATCAATCAGTCTTGAACAATGAAGCAAATTTATGAATATACATAAAATTAGTTCAGTTATTGCTGTGAAAGCATTATGGTGATTGGGAATAACTGTAATCAGTAGAGAAATATGTTTTCAAAATTGAGAAATAATTGTAGTCAGGAATTATACTACATGTACACATAAAAACCTCTATCATAAAATTTTATGTACTAGAATATTTGAATAATTATTAAGTTGATATCATTGCATCTTAGAATGTAACACATCACTACATTTTTTCCTTATGATTATAATTTGAGAAAATAACAAATGGAAAAGATATACTAGAGAAAACCACTGTGACTTGATTGAGGCATTGTGTTTGATAGTTATGTGATATTAAGATACCCCAAATTATCAGCCAAAATAGATTGGGCCCAGTTTTCCCTTCAGTCTTTTCCTTGTATTAATAGTCAAGACTTCTCTCCCTACAACCACCTAATACATTTCTACCAGCTATATCCACCAACCAGACATGAAATTGTAGGACACATCAGCTTTGTTTGTTCTGGGAACTGTGTTTATTGTTCATTGCATTTTGACTCTTGACATAATCTTATAATTTTCAATGAATTGTGGTGACAAACATATTTCCTTTCCTCTGCCTGTTGTTGTGTGATGGACAGGGATGGAGATTTTTATCATTTTGTTTTGTTTTTATTTTTGCCATTTTCCTCTTTTCTCTAGGTATGCTTCCATTTTCCTCTGGTGCATGGACCCAGGAGAAATTTTAAATAGCTTTCTAACCTTGGTCCAAATTACACATGTGAAGGGTGGAGGATGCAACACTCTCACTTGTGGAGCTGCCGCTTGCGTCTGGCGTGGTGAGTTCAACATTTCTGGAAGTCCCAGCAATTCTGTTTCTTTTCAACAGACACATGGTCAAAATGGAAAGTCATATATGAACAAAACACTCTGCCAGTTGAATATTCATTCAGATATGTACAATAATAAAAATTGTTCCATTGCTGGTGTATACAGAGAGTTCTTGAATAATTCCAAAGATTGTTAAAATTAACAAGTTTAATTACTTGGAAAAACCTTGTGCAAATTAAGATGTCATGCACACTTCAGGAAAAAGCATGTGATCTTTTACATAATAAATGATGCTTTGCTGAGATTCTTGGGTTTGTAAGGCCCTGTTGGCCAAGCATGATATGTTTTCCCATGGTATGGCATGTGAAGTGAGTTACATGATACACAGAAAAACATTTGTGTTTCAATGTTTACCTTAAGATATGTGATTTTTTAATACTTTACCAAACAGTAATTTTACAGATATTATTATTAAGATAAGAATCACATAAGCAGCCCTAGTGATGTTTATTTTCAGACAATATGAACAGTAGGTTGTGGTACTTAACTATGCCAAATAAAAAAGTTTTGGAGGTTTAGAAACATTTTATTTCCATGATATCTGATAGAAATGTTGATAGTACATAACATGTAAGTTACTCATGTAGATTTGTATATTGCTGACTTCAAGAAAAATATCCCATGTCTGAAATATTTCTTGGGAGATGCTTGACTGATGCTAAAGTCATGGTTCTCACCATAAGAGAAATTGTTTCATTTGTAAAGACATGGAGAAGCAGAAACCAACTGAGATATGTGTTATTATTTAAGAAAATACTGATGTACTATTTAAAATAGTAAAGGCATGCCATTAAATTATCAAAATGTATATTCTCTGATTTTAAATAAATTAGAAATGTCTACAATATTACTGTGTACTTGCCTGTTATATAGAAAAGTGCTTGTTTTTTAAAAAGAACCTCATGTGCCTCTGGGCTGAATATTGTATCTGTGACATCCAATTCATGATTGAGACAGTCTATGCACATGTTCACATTTCACAGTTATATTTATTCATTTCAACAGCTGAGGTCTATTCTTAAAAAGAAACCTTACGTCATCTTTCCCTCTGTAAGACAAACTGTATAAGATGATTGCAAACCTGGAGTCATGAGAATACCTTAATAATTTTGGTAATCTGAAAAACCAGTTTTAAATTCATATGAAGAGCACACTGAAAATAATTTTAACATTAATAAGAGAGACTTGAAAGACTAAAAAATAAAGGCTTCATATGTATTTTCCTGAGCAAACTATTAGTTGCAGTTGTGCAATAAATTATTTTTTCATCATTTTTCAGACATTACTAAATCCTTTTACATACTCAAATAACAGAACTTAGACATCACTTCATGTGGCTTCTGCAAAGGAAAAAATCAGAAAAAAACACACTTACATCATCTTGTTTGAGAATTAATTCTCAAAATCTAAACCTTTTAGTAGAGTGTTTAAATACATTTTTCTTTTTCTATATATGCATTTGTAAATAAAGAAACTTAGTGCTGAATAACATTGCAACAAAAGTAATCATCCTTTCTAAACAGGTATTTTTCACTAACCACAAAGGAATGTCAAATAAATTGTCCTTTATATTTACTTTATCTACTGCTTGTTTCTCTATTATCTATGCCTGTCTGTGCTGTGTATGTGGGACAGGGGACACTGCGAATGACTTGTGACGTCTACACAATCATTAAATTTATATGTTAAGAACAGCAAAGCAAAATGATAGAAGGGGCCTGAGGCTAAAGGGACATTGAGGAGGAGACACCTTATTGTTTCTGAAAAATATATCTTCAGACTGATTATGTAGGAAAACCAACGTTTAGTTAAGCTTCGAGAGTCAAGTTTTTGTTGCATGCAGTTAAATGCACTCATAAATGTTTCAGAGAATAAGCAGATATGATGGAAACTGATAACTATTATGTTCAAATCCAGGACATTGGGATAGATATCCTTTACTTTTTGAGACTATTTCCATAATAATACCTCCTGCCACCAAGTGGAAAATGTAACAAACAGGCAATATAGAAGCAGCATCATGGCTCTTTTTTTTAAGAGTCAAAAACTGAGAGCTTGTACAAAGATCATGATCCAGTCATGACTTCATTTATATAATTTTGATTATTTCAATATTTTATGAAATATAATAATATGTAAAATACATATCTTAAAGAAACTAAAAAGAACAGGTCAAAACTGAAGAAGTAACTGGTAAGCCACAATGCCATGGCAGCTAATGAACTTATTTCCATCACTTTTATTTTAAATATCTATCCAGGATACATTCTTATTAGATTTCCAAATTTTATATGAATTAGAAATAGAACAGAAATGTAAGTAAAGTAATTTTCCTCAATACAATACAGAGATAAAGAGAAGAAACTTTGAATGATACATTAAAAGATAAATATAAAAAAGCAGAAAGTTTAAATATGGATTTAACCAGCGTTTCATACTGACACAATCAAGAAAATGGGGAAGAGGAAGAAACACCTGCTGCTATAATGGTTAAAAATTTGGAGTTGTTCAAAGACACAAAAGCCCAAATTTATTAACACCAAAGAGCCCCAACAGATTAAATGTAAAGAAACCCACATTTGTACAAGTCACAGTGAACCTGTTAAACATCTAAGACAAACAGAAATGTCTAAAGCCACTGAAGAATACTGAGACCAGTATCTATATTGAAATAAAAAATGCAGTTAGACTTACAGGCTGATTTTCAATGTCAACAGTAGAAGCCGACACAGTAGAATATAATCCTCAAAGTACTGAAAATAAATGTACAGAGTGAAACTGTGTTCTATCAAAAAAGACAAAATAAAAGTTTTTATGTTAAAAAAATCTGGCCAGGAATGGTGGCTTACACCTGTAACCCCAGAAACTTTGGGAGGTTGAGGCAAGCAGATCACTAAAGCTCAGATGTTTGAGATGAACCTGGGCAAATAGCAAAACTTTATCTCGACTAAAAATGTGAAAATTAGCCAGGCATGGCCGCGGACGCCTGTGATCCCAGCTACTCAGGAGGCGGAAGCATAAGAATCGCTTGAACCCAGGAAGTAGAGGTTACAGTAGGCCAAGACCCTGGCACTAGACTCCAGCCTGGGTGACAGAGTGAGACCCTGTATCAAGAACAAAGCAAGAGAAAACAAACCTGATGGAGTTTGCCATCACAGACTTCACAACCTTAATGAAAGACTGACATGCAAGTAGGAATAGTACACAAAGATGCCAAGTGTAATTAAATATTAAAAATAAGGAAACAAAAAATAGAAGTATGTAATAGCAAGAGTATCCAATAGTTGTTATATATATATATATATATATTTATTTATTTTATTTTATTTTTGGATGGGGTTTCACTCTTGTTGCCCAGACTGGAGTGCAATGACACAATCTCGGCTCACCACAACTCCTGCCTTCCCAGTTCAAGCAATTCTCCTGCCTCAGCCTCTCGAGTAGCTGGGATTACAGGCATGCAACACCACGCCTGGCTAATTTTGTATTTTTAGTAGAGACAGAGTTTCTGCATGTTGGTCAGGCTGCTGTGAACTCCCGACCTCAGATGATTCATTACAGGCGTGAGTCACAGTGCCTGGCCAGTTGTTATTTTAAAAATACATATTGGAAGTAAGTTTGTTGAATATTTTGCTTTTCTACCTTAAAATGTACTGTTTGGTATAATAAATCAGATTCCACATTGCTATCACTTCAAGAAATTAATTAGCTAAATTAGTCTATGAATACGCACATTGATTGCCAATCGGATTCTCTCTTTGCATCCAGCATCAGCTATCTTGGATTTGGTTAATTCTAGCCTATTTCTCAGAGGATCCTAGTGACATACCTTGAGAGCATTTTATGTGTACTCAAATGAAATTGAAGCACCTTCACAGACCGGTGGGTCAGATTAGTCATTAGTTAAACTTAATGTGATATATAGACTATGTTACTGATACTATTAATATAATTTGTTAATAATTTATTAACATCTTAAAAGTTAAGTTTTGTAGCAAGAAATTCTGAACAGATAATAAAATCCAAAATGGTTAAATTAAAAATACCACTCATCATCTCTCTTTAAATTGTAATTACATTTCCTTCATTCCAAAATTACCACTACGACAACCACCACCACCACCAACAGTGTTATTAGAACCTAAAAGTCAAACATTTTTCTAGCTATGGGTAAGGAGCATATGGACACCTGTCACTTTTTATCATTTCTCACTCAATAGACTGACTTGAAATTAACTTTTACAAAGAAAATCAAATTTTTATCCACTAACCCAGAAGCCAACAGTTAGAAAACAAGTCACCTTATTTAAAAACTGAGGAGTAGGACTGTTACAATTTTAAAAAAGAAGTACATGGCATTTTGTTGGATTTATTAAGAAATTACATTATTTGAGAACATTTATTCTACTTGTATTTAGTTAAGCTTTAAAAATTATCTGTGATGGTTATTTGTTAATTGCCATTTTTATATATTTTTCGTCCTTAATTGCCCCATTAGTTCTATACTGATGCAAACTCAAAAAGTTTTGAATTGATTTTAACCTCTCACATTTAAAAATGTATGTCAACAATTTTGCTCCTTCACTATTAAAATACATGTTTTTTACCTGAAGAATCATATGGTGTATCTTACCAAGGAGGAACTTGATTAATACAATAAATTTGAGCACCTTTGTCTAATTATCATCATTCTTGCCACTTGTATATTATGTTACCTTGTGTACTACGTTGTAATTCACTGTAACTTGTTGTTCCCCATTAGAATATGTGGAATAGAAAACCAAGAGTGAATTTAATTTTATCTTTGCATTATCAGCTTCTGGCCAAGTAATGGCACATAGTAGGTGTTCAATATCCAATAAATAAATGAATGAATAAATTGATCATTTAGGATGCTTTATGTTTGGAGCAAGAGTATATATAATTACTCAGCCAGGAGCACCTGTTTAAAGGAACCAGCAAGATTGTACTGCAAAGACCAAATAAAGATAATAAGGCAGATGAAACCCTGAGGTTCTAGGTAATTTTTAAAAAGAAATAAATTAAGTTTAAAACAAATGGAATAAATCCTGACACATACTCTCGCTGTCTCTTACTTTGTCTTTTTAGCAATTTTCATTCAGGTGAATATTGTACAGCAATTGTCAATGTAATTATTGTTCATTAGAAAAATTAAATATATATCACCAAATCACTGAGATGTCAGTTTTATTGAAGAAGGCTTGCCAAATCAGTAAAATTGCTCCAAATCTTGAAATGTGAATCTTTAATTGAAAATGTATCAATAAACTATCAATATACTTTATAGTTGTTATCATAATCAATGTCTTAATTTTAATGACCATTTTGCAGTTTACCCCTCAGCATTTTTTTGAATCTCCATACTGGTTAGTGAGATATATATTATTTGGTGGAGTTTGATTAACCTGCTTCATTAAGCCACATGAGAAATTAAAAGTACATCCTGGTTCCACAATTTCAACTCTCTCTCACCATAACCAACACCAAGTGAATACAGATGAAATTCACTGAGCCCAACACGTATTCTAGAAGCACATCACTGCTCTGCTGATTTTGCTAATGGAGTAAACAAACCTATTTTCTTCATGAGGGGGAAGTAGGAAGTATACAAGTAGGTGTGTAGCCTATTCGATGATTGTACATAAAAATCAAGCATGTACTTGTGAGAAATATTCTTTTTTAGTGATCAACAGATTGTGGAGGCATTGCATGAGGGAATGATTCGAGGAAGCCATAAAATCTTAAGGAATCTCAAAATAATGAAGTTCAACACTTACTGAAATTGCATTCCGTGGCTTGAGTAAAAGTGTTTGTTTAAAAAGCATAGAGAATTTTATGTCAACTTTGGAGACAGAAGCTATTTATAAAGTCCCTAATAACCTTAAAGACTTTAAAAAGAATAAATATTACCCAGCTGATTTCATTTCTAGAATTTGATCATATAATAAAACACTTTTCTATCCATACTGTCTTCTTAAGTTTTTGCCTTTATTTACCCAAGTCAATTGCCCCACTCATACCTGAGCACTTATCCTGACATTCTAGGTTATCTGAAAATAGAAATAAGTTAAACTTAAAATAAATAAAATAAATCCTGGCACATTCTCTGTCTCTCATTATTTTCTTTTTATGACTTTTCTATATCAAAGGTTCTGGGGTATGGATATAGGTAAATTTAATATCCTTTTAACGTCTAGTTAACCTGCTAGATATGGCTTGTAAATTTAGTTTTTGACAGCAGTAAAGGATTTTGCTGAACCGCTTCAAGTATGCTCCTATTTTCAGGCATACAGTTAGTGGTTGTTTTATTTCTTCTGTGGAAATCAGGGCAAATTTTACTTCAAAAAGATAAGTCCATTTCTTAGCATGTGGTAGAGAAGGTAATATGAGGTATTGTCTACATTCAGGAAAAAAAAGGTGATAGAGAAGGTAATATGAGGTGTTGTCTATATTCATTTTCATACTGAATATGAATAGAAACAGCATAAATATTTGTATTTTGATATGCTCAATAGGAAAAAATTATCCATTAGAATTTATCCTGAAAGGATTTCTTTGGTGCTTCATTTATTATGATTGGTTTTCTAGTTCCAGTGTACACTTTTACTCAAGCCTGCTTTGACCCATGTAATCTGCTTGTTTTCTTCATCACTTCAATACTTGTTTCCAATCTGATGCTTCTGCTGGTATCATATTTTTGTTAGTAGATATACATAAAGATTAATACAAATTGATTATCACCTTCGGTATGTAAATAATTGGTAGGTTTTGTGACCATTCTAAATTTAAGCATATGGACATTAACAACTACCGAATTATCATAAACAAAAATAGGTTATGGAGAGAAAATGTGTGCCACCAGTAAATTTTCATGTCAGAGACTGAAAATACAAATGCTTTCAGCAGAAGGGAATTAACACATGTATGTATACTCAGTGGATAAATGAAAACAGGAGCAAATACACTTGTTTGGTAAGGAAGCATATTTCCCACCCACTTGCAGTGTCTATGCACTTTTCTATAAATCCTGTTAAAATGGAATTACTTATAACAGAACCACCAAACTGAACAGATGACAGGCATATACAATACATATATATTATATATTGTCATATATCTGAAACGTTTGTTCTATATGAAATAAAAGGGAGATGTTACAATTGGAGAGATCTTGAAATGTGACGAAAAATTTTTAAATACAGTAGGATCTGTACCACCAGTACATCAGCAATAGCAAAAAAATAAATAAATAAATAAAATAAGACTTTATTCTGTAGGCAATGAGGATTCCTTACAAGTATTGAGCAGGGAGTGTTATTATTATGAGAAAAGCACTATTGGGAGATGCATATGGCAGCTCTATGTAGGTAAAATAATGTAGGTAAAAAATAATAAGGCATAAGAATTAGAATAGTGACACTAAAGTGTCACTGCTTTTTTTTTTTTTTGAATCAGTAATATTTGGCAATTGCTTGAAGGCATGGGGCCAAAAAGAATCATACTATTATTCCCAGCCTTTGAACTTACATATGCCTAATATCTTGATGCATTTCTTTGTGTGTGTGTGTGTGTGTGTGTGTGTGTGTGTGTGTGTGTGTGTTCCAAGGAAACTTTATTTATGGACACTGAAATTTGATTTTCGTATAATTTTTGCATCCCACAAAATATCTTTTAAACAACAGCAAATATGTATTGAGCACCTACTCTGTGCCATTAAAAAACATCCAATTGTCTCATTTACTTTTCCTTCTTTAAATAAGAACTAAAGCAAAAGGAATGGACTTGGTAACAGGTATTAGAATTGTATTTGAAGTTCTAAATAGATATTCCGGTAGAGATTATGGTAAACATTTATTTGGAAAGTTAGGGTTGAACTTAAGAAAAACTAATTCCAGAACTACCATTTGTTGGGCACATTTGTCTAATATTACACACATCACCATTAGTTCTCATGCCAGTTCTACATGTTATTTATTATTATTGTATTTTCAGGAAAGTAACTTAGTCAAGGCTGTTCACTGCTAAGTGTGAAGCCTGTGTGCTTCCAACTTCATAAAGATTTAGAATGCAATGACATAAATTCCTTACTGAAGGATAGTTCCAAAGATAACAGTGGAGAAGAGTAGAGATGGCAGAAAAGATAAGAGGCATGAGAGGAGAATTAGTTTATTTGTTCTGTTGGTAAGAGGAGAGCTAGATAAGCACAAAATGAATGAAACCAGGAAGAAAAAATTAAAGAAGGAAAGTGAAGCAGAAAAATCAGGGAAGCATGATGTCTCTGAGTTCTCCGCCACACTCCACTTTGAATGGTTTAGCTATGTACAAGGTATCAGTATTTGTATTTGTACCCTGCATCCAAAAATAAATAAATAAATAAAACATTCACCTTGCTTTGGATCTATGTAAAAATAATCTACTTCTAAAAAGCATCATGAAAAAATGTAATCTTTAATGAAGATTTATTAGAGGAGGTTGTAGAGGTAGAAAAAGCAGTGAATATTTATTGAGGATTTTACTATCTATATAACACTGCTCTAAGGAAGTTAACATTTGTTAATATCCAACACTCACAATACCATTATAAAGTACAAATATTTTACAAATTAGAACCCCAATTTTAACCCAGAAAGTTTAAGTAGCTTTTCCTAAGGCAATAAATACATTTAAGGAAATCACATGAACACACAATTCCCATTGGTAATTCTTTCTTAAAAAATGGTCACTTTTACATGGACGTTCCCATTCTTTTTCATTTATTTTTTCTCTTCGTTGCTTTGAAGATTTCTCTCAACATACAAGCAAACTGAGGTAGATTTGTGAGGCCTGTATTATGTACTCCTAGAATTATTTTAAATTATTCCATATAGTTCAGTTTAACTTGTAGAGGATTTGTAAAATATTTGACAATGGCTCTCAGCTTAGAATGGGACCAGTGCTTACAACTAATCTTAAGGATCTTGCTTTGTTCTTAAAGGGAATTAAGTTTATGAAGGAATTGAGATTTAGAGGATTTTAGCTTTGAAGACCATTGAAGGTTGAGAATTTAATTTTCTTTCTGTACTAAGTATTCTCTCAAATGAACATCTGTTGTTATCAAAAGTTACCTAACATGGCAGATTGTTATCTGGAATTACAGTGCAAATATATAAGTCCATCAATAGCCATTGGAAAGCTTTGCTTTCACTCTTGTATTTTGGGCCCCAGGCTGTCTATGACTTCTGGCAAAAGAAAAGTTTAGAAAGGAGATGTCTTGCCATGCCAGACTCTCATCAACAAAAAAACAACACTGAAAAACTTCACATTAAATTTTAATAATTGTCCTGAAATAGAATTTGTCAGAAGGATGCCAGCATAAGGAGAAATTTTCATAACTCCTCCAGCACTGGGGTAAAATCAAGAAACAGATTTATCAATCTCTATGTTCTTGCTTCTTCCTAATGAAAATACTTTTATGGGTTTCCAAAATAATGATGAGGATTGATATATAGCAGACAAGTTTCCACTGAGAATTAGAAATTTCAAATCTGATCAGTTATTCAAAGGATTCCTAGGAGACAAAACAAAGTTAGCACTGGAGAGTGCAAGAAAAAGCTTAGAACAAATACCTGACTTACTCCATTATCACAGCCAAAGATCTTAGGCAGAAGTTCAAAGGGCCTCAGTGGAACCTACTGTTTACTTTCAGATCTTAGACCAGGGAAGCAACAGGGTCTTGAGTGGATATTGGAGAAAACATCAGATTGTTGAACTCCCCCAAAATATCACTACAAAAACAGTTATTAAAGTTCAACTTTAGAACTTATGGCTTTTAGAGACCAGACCAACTTGACAATTTTTACAGGGTTAAAGATACAAAACAAACAAACAAACAAACAAAAAAACACCAAAACCCAAAAAACAATGGTTTAAGATATCTCTATCAAGTCAAGGAACTAAGAAACTAATTAGAATTTGGCAAATGTGTGCACAGTTCAGGATTGGTGAAACTGCAAAGGGAAGGTCCTGAACCAAGTCTTGATCACAGAATGGTTTGGCTAAGTTGGCAAACTACTGTCTCTGACAAATGGATCAGGAAGCTTTTCCTGAAGCAAACAATAGAGTTATTTGTTCATTTCCAGTCTTATCTTTCCCAGTTAAAATGCCTGGAACAAGCAGATAAGTCATGCTGACACTGGTGGTTATGTCATCTTGATGTGAGTCTTGTTGACATATATGTTCTCTGTTGTCAACAAGAAAGAAATATGCTTCTCCAGTCTTTGTGTCTCTTGTTCTGATGTTCTGAATTCTTGAACCTTATTCTTCTCCATACTTCCATCTCCTTCTTTTGTCCTCACACCTGATTGGCTCTTTCTTGCTTATACATTTATTTCACCACTTCCCCTAGCAGGACCCTGTAAAATCTTCAGTCTTTTAAATTATCTCACCATCCTGCCTATACCTTCCCTTATTTACTAATTCTTTAATCTTCAGATAACACTCCAAATTCAATGTCTTCTTTGTTAAACTATTCCCTGCTCATCAGATATGTGCCAAGTTTTTTAATTTATTGGCAAATTCAGACCAAAGGCAAGTATAAGTAGAAATACTAATTTCAGCTAAATGTAATTTAAGAAATAATCACCTTCAACAAGCAATATATAGGTAAAAGTTAAAATGATTAGAAGTTTTAAATAAATGTTCATAAGCCAAATTACATAGAATTACATTATAATTTTTTCAAAACCAAATTATAGTATGGAAATTTTACATATCATGACTCTACTAGACATATCAGTTAGAAAGTTAACTTGGAAGTGGATCCTCCAGCCAAGCACTAGACTCAGAATTGTTACATGTGTGTCATTAAATATGGGAAAAGAAAATATTGACGTACCCGTCAGGGATCATGTTGCTACCTCTATGGAGATGTGGTTTTTTACTCTGGACTAGTAAAAACAGTTTTCTGAAAGATACAGTGTCAGAGCTGAGGATTCAATCAATGAGAAGAGTTAGCTTGAGGAATGAGTTTGGTGAGTCAGAAATTGGAACTTAAAAAAAATCCAGCTGTCCGCAGTGGCTTATGCCTGCAATCCCAGCACTTTGGGAGGCTGAGGCGGGTGGATTATCTGAGGTCAGAAATTTGAGACCAGCCTGGTCAACATGGTGAAACCTCACCTCTACTTAAAATACAAAAATTAGCCGGGTGTGGTGGCACATGCCTGTAGTCCCAGCTACGTAGGAGGCTGCAGCAGGAGAATCACTTGAACCCGGGAGGTGGAGGTTGCAGTGAGCTGAGATCCTGCCACTGAACTCCAGCCTGGGGTACAGAGTGAGATTCCATCTCAAAAAAAAAAAAAAGAAAGAAAGAAAAGAAAGAAAGAAAGAAAGAAAGAAAGAAAGAAAGAAAGAAAGAAAGAAAGAAAGAAGAAAGAATCCACACGGAAGGAAAATCATGAACAAGGGCAGGGTAAAGTAAGTGGTGGGGTGCAGGGAGAAGAATGAACTTTCTTAATTAGTGTCACTACAGTTTTAAATTTCTGGCAGAGTGTTTCTAGAAATGTAATCAAGAGGAAGTCTTGCACCAGATCCGGATCATGTGGTATATTATTTTCTGTTCTCACACTGACACACAGAAATACCTGAGACTAGGTAATTTGTAAAAGGAAAGAGGTTTAATTGAATCACAGTTCTGCATAGCTGGGGAGGCCTCAGGAAACTTACAATCATGGCAGAAGGCACCTCTTCACAGGGCGGGTAGGAGTCAGAATGAGTGTCGAGTCAAGGGGGAAGCCCCTTATAAAACCATCAGATCTCATGAGAACTCACTCACTATCACAAGAAGAGTGTGGGGGAAACTGCCTCGTGATTCAGTTATCTCCGTCTGGTCCCACTTTCGACAGGTGGAGATTATTGCAATTTAAGATGTGATTTGGGTGGGCAAACAGAGCCAAGCATATCATGTGTCATGTTGAACATTCTGTTGCAGGCTCCGATCAACCATTCGTGATTTATAAGCAAGAGAATGACATTTAAGAGTAATGTTTCTAATTACAGTGAGGGTGTGCAAAGACAAGGTTTCAGAGCCAACATGGGGTGGGGGTGGGGGGGGGTGCAATCTGAGAGGCTGCTGAAATAATGTAGGAGAAGATGACACCACATCCTGAACCAGAGAGATAATTGGAGAGGTGCATTGCGAACGAAGGAAAGAATAGGATAAGGTTTGCAAAAGTAAATTCAGCTGGATTTGATGAATTCTTTGACTCAGATCTTGCAGAAAATAGGGGACTAAGAATATCTTCTCATCTACTAGATATTGACGATCCCAATTGTAGTCACCAATCAGAGGTGAGTTTGACCTTTTGAGGATGATCATCACCGAACCTCTTGACCTTAGGGATCTAAATGCATTTAAGGGAAAAGTCTAAACAAGAGACAAAAGAAATTAGTACACGAGAAAGAGGGAGCAGGGGACTGCAAACGAATGGAGAGCACTCTCAGTAGAGAGATAAAGGAGTCGGAAGCAGAGATGCACTATGGAACTACAAGTGGAAGGATGTTTAGGAGTCGAGGATGTTGAGCTCGTATTTACTGAAGCCTGAATTTCCACATAAAATTACTATTTTTATCATGATGGAAAGAACTGTTACAATTGAGACTATCACCTAAGGAGTGCGATGACCATTTAGTTGGGCAACTGCTGTAATATGGACTCGGGAACAGAGATAGACTATGAGCCAGGCTAGATAGAAACTGTGTTGTATGCATTGAGTTTGCAACAGGCCTTCCTGTTGCTCAAGCTTTCCTCTAGGCTTGAGCTTGTCCATTGCCCAGCAACAGATGGTTCTTACCTCTGAACAGTAACCTTGACATCTTGAAATATGAAATAATGAGAAATATCTTCATAACCCCCTTACAAATAATAACACAGGATAGGTACACCCTAATTATTAATTCATTATATATAACGTAAAGCTTAAGGGAAGCATTTTGGGGGAAGGTTATGATAGTAATAGCTGATACATTTCAATTTTTGAGGTAAAAGTATACCTTGATAATGCTTGAGGACAGAAAGTAAAAGCTGAAGAGAACAAAGTTCCGAAATTGAAAATTTTAAAAAATTTAGATGTGTGGAAGCAGACAGACATATAAGAAAATATTTTATAGGAACTCATAGTCATTGGTGGAAATTTTGGACTGGTAGAGGATACAGAAGAAGATTCTTGCCAAATGTATTCAGTTATGTGAAGGATAGAGAGTTGATAGCTGCATTACATAAACAGTTCTCCTGTAACACTCTCACTTGGGAATGGAGTATACCAATAATTTTATTGTAGATTTTGAAGTGGCAACAAATTAAATTGATCATTTTAAATAAGTAATGTAATATGAACACAAAAAAATGTGCAGAAATTTCATTGTCAGAATGTGAATTAAAGTGTTAACAGTGCTCTGGGTGGAATTCTTGTCCTTGAATAATCTGCAGATTTGAAAATTGAGAAGGTCATTCCAGCAATTCTTTTGTTGCAGGGCTCCTTGCTTCTTCTTCTGAGTTTGACTTTAATGACAATAGTTTCTTTGATGTTGGATGTTAAGGTAAATAATTTTAACGTATGCATAATCAGTAGTATTATGAGATAGTTAATATATCTGCTATAAATAAATCAATTCTTTTCTGATTTGTAATTTAAGATGCAGATTGAAATTGACTTTCCAAAAGGAGTCAAGAAAATAAACCTAAGTCTCAAAGAAGTGAGTGTCCTGAAGAATAAATGTAATTCTCATGTTGAAATGTTCCTGAAAATTTTTGGAGTAAAAGAGGCTATTTTAGGGCCAAAGCACCCATAAAGAGATCTTTAATATTTTAAGTCATTTTCATGAAAGTGTTAATGAATCTCCAAAACAGTAAACAATTCATAACGTTTTGTGGGGGTAGATTTTACACCTTTTAAGTATAATATAAGTGAAAATTGTTGTTTATTTTCTATAGTCAAGCAAATGTATTACATGCCTCTGCTAGTAGGAAAGATACTTAAGCACTTGCAATTCCATTCTAAGGAACCATGATAAATGTTTTTTCTTTTGAATGAGAATAAGGAATTACTTGACTACAAACCATTCAACCTAGTATTATCGATTATAGAGCATTTCATGATTTAATGGAATTTAGATAGCCTTGCAGGAAGCATTGTGATTTAGTAATGTACCAATAATTAGCTAAGAAAGTTATCATGTCTATTTGATTCCTGTTTCTAGACATCAACCTCTGATACATTAGAAGCATGAAGAATAAAAATATATTATTAGTCATTTTGGCACATTAAAAATGTCTTCTTTAAAGAATAGAAAACATTTTGTCAAAAAAGAGAAATTTTATAATAAAATTGATTTTATACCAAGACTGAAGTATCTAAAAGTGCTTTGTGTTTGAGAAGTAAATTGAGCTACTTCAGATAAAAGAACAGAAAATGCTGAGTCAGTAGTTGTTCCTTAGAACTGGGTCTTTTTCACTTTGGGATTCCCATAGCACGTTGGGCTTTTCTTGTAGCGCATATTATCTCTTGCTTTACAGTTATTTATTCTTATCTTGCCACTTTAAAAAACATTTGCATTTTTTATATGCAATGGCATATGACATTAGCTTTAAAGAGGCCTAAGTTAAAATTCTTGGCTGATGTAGTGAGAATCCTTGGCCTCAGTGTTCATGTTTGAAAAGTGGGAAAAATAAAGTCTTAGAGAGTTTTTCTTGTCATGAAGGTAATTAAGGTAAGTACCATAGAAAGAGCCCAATGAAAAATGCAAGCTATCTTGATTGTTCTTCATATATATCTATTATCAATATGTCAAGAATGCTTGTTACATTGCATTAATCATTGTCCAGAGGAAACTGGAAATAAATTGATGATAATGTAATTTGAGAGTTAATGTATATCATTAGGTTTAATGGATTAGAACATCACTTAATGAAATAAACAGATAAAGGATAGGCTTTGTCTTCAAGAAATGAAGATAAAATAATATAATAATAGTTTTAGACTTAGCTAGAAATAATAGAAAACAAAACTAAAACAGAAGTGACTTAAATAAGTTAGAAGCTTATTATTATCTCCAAAAGTAATTCAGAATTAGGTGATTTAGTGCTAGCATGGTATTACACAATGTTGGAGACTCAAATTCTCCATCATGTTAACCTCTGTTCAGGCCTTCATGCCCAATGTCACCTCATGGACCAAAAGTACTTCTCTAGATCCAGCCGTTATATCTACACTTTAACCAACAAAAAGTAAGAAAAGAAAAAGAAAAGCATGTGTCCTCTATTATAGGGCAATACTCTTAAAAACCTACTGGCCAGAATTTAGTTCCTTAACTAAAAGAAAGGCTGGTGAATATTGTCTTCCTTTTGGATACCATATGCAAAGATAAAAATGAGAGTTCTACTACCAAGTGGCCTGAAAAAATAAATATTGGCAGATATTGGGCTCTCACTGTAATGTATATATTATTGTATCCATAATCTACATAAAAATATTTAAAAATAAATTTTATGGTGTATATTTGAGATTTACACCACAATGTAATTGAGACACATATAGATAGTAAAATTGTTACTATAGTGAAGCTGATTGTCACGGCTATCATATCACAGTTCCTTTTTCATGACAAAGCAGCTAAAATCTCTTTATTCAACAAAAATCCCTAATATAATTAAATTTTATTAACTTTAGTCCTTGTATTGTATTTTAGACATCTAAACTTGTTCATTCTATGTATCTGCTATTTTGCATCCTTTGACCCAAAGTTCCCCGTTTCCTCTCTCATTCCTCTCACTATATATGTGAGCTCAGATATGTATTATTCATGTAAGTGAGACCATGCAACACTTTTCTTTCTTACCTGCATTATTTCAGTTAGCACTGTGCCCTCAGAGCCATCTATGCCGTGGCAAATGTCAGGGACCTCTTGCATTTTAAGGCAGAATAATGTTTCATTGTGTATATATAAATATACATTTTCTTTATTCATTAGTGCATTGATGGACATTTAGGTTGTTTCCATACCTTGGGTATTGTGACTAATGCTGTAGGGAACATAGGAATGCCAATATCTTTATGAGATGTTGATTTAAATTCTTCTAGCTGTATACCCAAAAGAGAAATTGTTGCGCCCTATGGTAGTTCTATTTTTAATTTCTTTAGGAATCTTCATAGTGTTTTCCATAATGGTTGTACCAATCTACATTCTAATCAATGGTGTGCTACTGTTTCCTTCTCACCATACCCTCATCAACATTTTTTATTTTCTATTTTTTTTTTATAATAGCCATTCTTACAGATGTGTAGCAATATCGCAGCTATTTTAATTTGCATTTCCCTGATTATTAGTGATGCTGGACAACTTTCATAAATCTGGTGGCCAACTTTACGGTTTCTTTGGAGAAATAACTCTTTGGGCTCTTTGCTCATATTTTAATAGGGTTGTTTGTTTTTCTGCTACTGAGTTGTAAGTGTTCTTTACAATTTAATTTTGGATATAATCCTCTTATCAGATATATAATTTGCAAATATTTTTTCTGGTTGTAGGTTACCTTTTCATATTTTAAATTGTTTCTTTTGCTATACAGAAGCTTTTTAGTTTAATGTAGTTCCATTTATTTATTTTTGCCATTGTAGCCTAAGATTTGGGTTTCACATTAAAGAAAATTACTATAAAAGCCTATGTCAAGAATACTTTCTTCTAGGTTCTCTTCTAGGTGTTTTGTGGTTTCAGGTCTTACATTTAGGTCGTTTGTCTATTATGAGTTGATTTTGTGTATTGTATAAGCTAACAGTCCACCTTCATTCCTTTGCATTTGTAAATACAGTTTTCCCAACACAATTTATTAAAGATAGTATTCTTTTTCCATTATGTTATTGTGATGCTCTTGTCAAAAATTAGTTAACCATATATGTTTGGATTGCTTGTTGGGCTTTCTATTCTGTTCTATTAGTCTATGTTTCTGTTTTTATGCCAGTATCATACTGTTTCAATTACTATGACTTTGTAATATAAACTTAAATTAGAAATAAAGCCTTCAACTTTATTTTTTCCTTCTCAGTATTACTTTGGCTATTCAGAGCTTTTGTGGTTCCATACACATATTAGGATTGTTTTCTTCTATTTCTGCGAAAAATGTTATTGAAGTTTTGATATGGATAACCTTAAATATGTATATTGCTTTGGGTAGTATAAATATTTTAACAGTACTATTTCTTCCCACCAGACCATGGGATATCTTTTCATTTATTTGTGTCTTATTCAATTGCTTTCATCAATGTTTTACAGTTTGTAATGTACATATCTTTCACTTTCTTGAGAAAAATTATTTTTAGGCATTTTTCATGCTTTAATAAGTGGGATTTTAAAAAATTTATTTTCAGTTAGATCATTATTTTAGTATAGAAATAGTACTGATTTTTGTATGTTAATTTTGTCTCCTGCAACTTTACTGAATTTATTTGTTAGTTATAACCATTCTGGGGAGATCACAGCATCTGCAAATAAATATCATGTTACTTCTTTCTTTCTGATTTGGATGTCTTTTATTTCTTTATCTAGTCTGTTGCTCTTGCTAGGACTTCTAATACAGTGAGAATAGGAGTGATGAGAGTGAGCATCTCTACATTGTACTGGATCATAGTGGAAAGTTTTCAGTTGTTCCCCACCAATTATGATGTTAGCAGATTTTTTGCTGTGTGTGTGCATGTGTATGTGTGTGTGTGTGTGTTTCGTAAATAAATGGCCTTTATAACATTTAGAAACTTTTCTTTTGTACCTAAACTGTTAAGAGTTTTTATCAAAAAAGAATGGTGAATTTTGTCAAATGCTTTTAGGTTAATTGAGATGACCATGTGGGATTTATCTTTCATTCTGTTAATGTGATGTAACATATTGATTGATTTACATATGTGAAACTAGTCTTGCATGCCAGGGATAAATCCCACTTGGTCATAATGTATAATGTTTTTGATATGTTGTTGAATGCACTTTGCTAACATTTAATTGAGAATTTTTGCATCAATGTTTATCAGAGATACTGACCTATAGTTGAATATTCTTGTAGTATCTGTCCAGCTTAGATGTCACAGTAGCAATAGACTTGTAAAATGTGCTTTGAAGTTTACACACTACCTCCTTTTTTTGGAAGAGTTTAAGAAATATTGGAATTAATTATTTTGTTTTGTGAATATTTGGTAGAATTTAGTCATCAGGCCATCTGGTCCTGGGCTTTTCTTTATTGGAAGAATGGTAGTTACTTGTTGATATGATTTGACTGTGTTGAGAAATTTATTTTTAGCTAGATCATTATTTTGATATTAAATGTAGAAGATTCCATTACTGTAGTTCCCACTCAAATCTCATCTTGAATTGTAGTTCACATTATCCTCACATGTCATGGAAGGGACCCAGTGGGAGGTAACTGAATCATGAGTTGGTTACCTCCATGCTGTTCACATAATAATAAGTGAGTTCTCATGACATCTGATGGTTTTATGAAGGGCTTCCCTGCCCCACTTAGCTCCTCATTTCGTCTTCCTGCCATCATGCGAAGAAGGACTTGTTTGCTTCACCTTCTGTCATGATCGCTTCCTGAGGCCTTCCCAGCCATAAAGCACTGAGTTAATTAAATGTATTTCCTTTATAAATTACTCAGTCTCAGGTATGTCTTTATTAGCAGTGTGAGGACAGACTACTATACTTGTTCAATCTCTTCATTTTATTGATTTGTTCAGGCTTTCTGTTTCTTCCTTTTTCAATTTAAGTAGGTTATATTTTTCTGGGAATATATCAGTTTCCTCTAGGCTAACCAGTTTGGTGGCATATATTTGATCACAGTAGTCGTTTATGACTCTCTTCATTTCTCAAGCTTCTGTTGTAATGTCTCTGCTTTTAGTTTCTGATTTTATTTATTTGAATCTTGTCCTTTTTTTCTCTTATTCTAGCAAATATTTTGTTGATTTTGTTTAGTTTTTCAAATAACCAATTCTTTCTTTGATTTTTTTTTCCTATGACTTTTCTGTTCTCTATTTTATTTACTTTTGTTATTTTATTCCTTCTGCTAATGTTGGGAATAGTTTGTTCTTTGTTTCTAGCTTTCTGAGGTATGTCATTAGACTCTCTATTTGGGATCTTTCTTCTTTTTATAAGTAGACATTTCTTGCTATAAACTTTCCAATTAGAACTGCTTTTGTTGCAGCCTATATGTTTTGACATGTGTATCTATTGTTTTTCTGAAGATATTTTAAAATACCTCTTTTGGTTTAATCTATGACTTATTTTTTGTTCAGGAGCTGGTTGTTTAATTTCCTATTTGTGAATTTTCCAAGATTTCTGCTTTTATTGATTTCTACTTTAACACCATTGTGGTCTTGAATTTATTAAGACTTGTTTTGTGGCCTAACATATGTATTATCCTCAACAATGTTCTATGTACACTAGAAAAGAGTGTATATTCTGTTGTTGGATGAAATGTTTTATATCTGCATGCTATGCTCATTTGAAGTGCAGTTCAAGTTTATCACCTCTCTAGTTGAGCTATGCATTGTTGAGATAAATATTTCATCAATAAAATTGAAGTCCCCTGCTATTATTATGTTGCTATCATTGCTATCTATTTCTTCTTCTATGTCAATGAATATTTGCTTTGTATATTTAGGTGCTCTAATATTTGACATGTATATTTATAATTTTTCTGTTCTTTTAATAAATTGACCTTTTTATCACTAAACAGTGACCATTTTCGTTTCTTTTAAAAGAATTTTACTTCAAGTTTATTTTATATGATATAAATAAAGCCACCCTTGTTTCTTTTGGTTACAATTTGCGTAGAATATCTTCTCCCTTCCTTTCTTTCTCAGGTTATATATGTCTTTAAAGCAACAGTAGATTTCTCATAGGCAGTATGTAAATATTCAGGTTATATATATAGGTTGTACTTTTCCGGAAATTTATTAATTTATTAATTTACTCTAGCCTATCCAATTTGATGGCATGTTCATAATAGTCTGTTAGATCATTATGATATAATACTCCAATGGCTAAAGTGTCAGAATCATAAGGACCATAGAGTTTGAAAGGAAAAATTACTAATGTTTAATGGAGCACTTAATATGCATTAAGACTTATGATTACATTGAGAACAAAACTCTAGCACTTATCTGCCCCTTTAAATTCTCCATTGTATGAAAATTACTAGCATTTAGTGACCATTTAGTCGCTCTGTATCTTTTGATTGGTCAGTTTATTCATTTATATTCAAGGTTGTTATTGCTAGATAAGGACTTACTCCTTACATTTTTAAATTGTTTTTTGGTGGTTTTATAGCCTTTGTTTCTTTCTTCCTGTCCTGTTGTTTACCTATGTGATTTAAATATTTTCTGTATGTTAAGTTTTGATTTCATCTTTCTCATTTGTGTATGTACTGTGATACTTTGTTTTGTGGTTACCATTGGCTGATCTAAAACATCTAAAAGTTATAAAAGAATATTTTAAGCTGATAACAACTCAACTGCATTTGTATATAAGTACTCTAGCCTTTCTTCTCAAATATATGATTTATATTTTTGTTGTCATAGTTTACATCTTTATATATCATGTGTTCCTGGGTAGCTTATTGTGGCTATATTTTTAACAGTTTTGATTTTTAACATTCATACTAAGATTTGAAAGATTTACATACTACCATTACAGTAATGGAGTCTTCTACATTTTATTATGAATTTACCTCTACCAGTGAGTTTTATATTTTCATATGTTTTCATGTTAGTAAAAATTGTTCTCCTTTTGCTTCAGACTGTAGCACTCTAAGTATTTTTCTGTAACTGATCTAACTATTGGTGATGAACCCCTTTAGCTCTTAGTTATCTGGGAAATATTTTATTTCTCCTTCATTTCTGAAAGACAGCTTTTCTGGGTAAAGTATTTTTGGCTGACAGGTTTTTTTTTTTTATTTAACAATTTAAATATACCATCCCATTCTCTTCTGGCCTGCAAAGTTTCTGCTAAGAAATCCACCAACGGTGAATTGTGTTTTTCTCTTGATGCTTTTAAAAGTCTTTGTCTTTGCCTATCATTATTTTGATTATAATGTGCTTCAGTTGGGAAGTCTTTGGGCTGAACCTATTTGGGGATGTTTAACCTTTATAGGGCTGGATATACATATCTCTTCCAAGTCCTAGGCAATTTAAATAAGCTTTGTGTGCCCCCTTCCCATCTTTTGATTCCCTGGAATTTACATAATACAAAGATTTGTTCACTTAATGGTGTTCCACAAATTTCACAGGCCTTTCTTCACTATTTTTTATTCTTTTTTTCTCCATCTGACTAGGTTATTTCAAAAGATTTGTCTTCAAGTTCAGAAATCTTTTCATCTGCTTCATTTAATCTGTTGAACCTCTAAATTGTATTTTTTATTTTATTCATTGAGTTCTTCAGCTCTAATGTTACAGTTTCGCTATTTTTTTAAGGTATGTATGTCTTTGTTAAATCCTTATTCAGATCATAAATTGTATTTCTGATTTTATTGAAATGTGTGTCTATAGTCTCTTGTATCTTTCTGAGTTTCCTTAAGACCATTATTTTAAACTCTTTTTCAGGAAACTTGTAAATGTTCATTTATTTAGGGTTAGTTACTAGATCATTATTGCTTTCCTTTGGTGGCATCATGTTTCTTTGTTTTGTTTTCATATTTCTTGTATCCCTGTGTTGATACCTGTGCATCTGGTAGAACCATTGTCTCTTCCAATTTTATAGAGTGGTTTTCATAGTCAAATGCTTTTACTTGGAAATGGGTTTTAGAGGGTTGTTTAGTTAGAGTGCATTGGCTCTGATTATACCTGGGCACAATAGTGTAGTCTCTGTGCAGCTTCTTCAGCTTTAATCAACATCAGCAATGACTGTAGGTGCTTCAGTGGCCTTGGCTGTGAGAGTTTGTGCCTGAAGTTGTGGCAATGTAGGTTGTTAGAGTTCTTAGTGGGAAGGACTTTAATGATCTTCCTGGTCTCATTTTCTGCACAGTGGGGAGACTTCTCTGAGGGGATGACTTTCAGTATTGTGTGTTACATGGGCCACAGGCAGCCGAACTAATGCTGTGTTCCATGACACAGATGTTCAGAGTGGGGTGGAGCTAGAGTCCTGGGCTCAGTGTCTTGTTTAACTACTGAGGCACCTGTGACATGAATGCAGGTTTAAGGGAAAGCCTTGCAATTTAAAAGGTATGAGATCTGGAGTTATCTTCTGAAGAATCAAATGCATAACTTGGAGGAGAATGGACAAGGGCTTTTTTCTTTCTTTTTTTTTTTCCTGAGAAAAAGTATTTACATGACAGTGAGAAATGATATTCCCAGCCAAGGAGCCAGGGTTTATATCCCAAGAAATGTCAGTGATGACTAAGTTTCTCTCCCTCCTTTAGAAGGGGAGAGTTGACAACTCTGTAAACTGTCCTATAGGGGCCATATTCATGATTGTGGCTTCCTTCCCCATTACCCTGTATATGTAGTGTGACATCTCGCTCTTGTCATGTTGCCTTGGTGGATTGGGACAAGGGTAACTGATGCAACTATTACTGTGGGGGTCTTCAAACTAGTTGGTGTCAGCTGTTTCACTGGAATTCAGGATCTGAAAAACAATTTATCAATTTTTAGACAAAACCCTTATGATTCTCATGTCAGATGTCCCATCTATGGAAACAGTGGGGATGCAGATGGTCAGTATCCAGTGCTGTGTGACTTATGGTTACAACAAATTAAGTCAAAATGCAGACTAATCAATGCTTAATTATAACTATAGTTCTGTCCAGAATCCTTGTTAACCTTGTGAGGATGGCTTCATTGCTTTGAATCATACTACTTTTATTTGAAATCTGCCTGCCATTGCAATTTCTATTTAGAACACAAAGGATCCTTGTTCCAACCATCCTCCTGGACTCCATACTGCTGCTTTCCATATTGGCCTTAGAGTAGGGAGATAAAACAGAGTTTTTAATGCCTTGACCTCAGACCCCAGTATACAACCAAGGAGAAGGGGTTTTCTAAGTAAGATCTGTGTCACAAATGGTTAGAGAGAGTCTGTGGTTGATAACTCCGACAGAGACACATAGATTAGGAACAAGGCGATTTCTGAAAGGAAAGGGAGACAGCAAGAGAGTGCAGAGAAAGTGTAATGGATGGAAATAAAACTGTATGACTCCAGGTACCATATCCATTACAGTAGCCAATGGACTTTAATATACTTTTTCTAATGAAAAGATGGTTCCTCTGGGGAATTACATCAGGCAATTTTAAAATTAAATTTTAAACTCTAGAAAAATCTTTTTATAATTATATGTCCACTAAAACTGACTTAGGATTATAATTTGACTACACAGTAAACTTTCCTAGAGAGCTAGAAAGTTTTAATCTTTTGAACATTTAGCTTTAAGCTGATAACAGTTATTTCTCATTATTAATTATCAAGTTGTCATTATAATTTCATTTATCAGTTTTGTAAGTTGGGTTAAAGTGACTCCACCACAGAAATTGTTATGCAATGTAGGCTATTTTATATAATCATTTTTTCTAAGCTACAATTTGAGTTCCAAACACTTGGTGTTGATGAGTTTTGTTGAATTCACCTAAATTAAAAAATATATATCTGATTCTATTTTGGGGAGAGCTCTCTGACCTAGTTCATGTTTGATAGCATGTCATCTTTGCCACGTGTCTCAGAAAGTATATTTGCAATTGCTACAACAGACACTAACTCAACGATTATATAATATACTGTGAGCTTGGAAATAGAAACCCTCTAGCTGCAACAACACCTAGAACAATGTAGGCTGAAAAGTTGTCAAATGAAAGCAACACAGATCCATGGATTAGCCTCTTGAATCCACGTTTGCAAATGAAAGTATTTTTTTTTTCCCTAGTCCATCTGGAAAACTTTTATTTTTTCCTCTAGGATTTGGGAATGTAATGCTACACTATATTTTGAAAATGACTTAATAGCATGCACATGACAAAGATTTAATTGTGTGTGTGTGTGTGTGTGCTTCATGGGCATTTCCCTATTAACTTGGCCAATACAGAAATTTCTAATTTCCCACATTACCAACTTAATCTCCACAATGTTTCTACAGATCAGGAAAGGAAACTTGCCTTCACCAAGTCGCTTAAGAGTGAAAAAATAAAATCTAGGAGAAAATTCTTCATCCTCAGCATGTTGTCCTGGCTCTATCTCTGTCAGATCTTGAGCACTCAAAGTAGATGGGAAGAAGAAGAAATGAGGGCCTTCCCAAAGGAACTCCTCCAGGTAACTATATGATTCTGCATTAATCTATTTGTAACACATATTACTTCCTGAAATGCTTTTATTTTTAATTTGCTTAGTCTTTTGTTTCATAGTTCTTCCCACTAAGATACAAGAGTCATGAGGATAGAGAAATTTGACTCTCATGATCATCCCTGTATGTTCCACAACAAGATGGCCTGACACATAATGGCACTTGCATGTATGTTTAATGAATTGCATTTCATTCTTTTAATATGGCTTTTTTTCCTCAACCTATGAGTGTTCTAATGGTAGAAGCTCTGCTTACCAGTTCTTCCACTTCATTCTTAACAGAGAGCCAGGTACTCAGAAGTGGGGGATAGGAGGGAGCAGGTAGTCGTGCAGGCTGTCAGACAAAGGAGGACTTGCTAAAGAAGAGTTTGTTTAGGAAAAACACTTAAATGTCTTGAGATCTCTTCAACAGAGTTCTCCAAAGGCTCCATGTGGCCAAACATTCATGCTAAAATTGCTGTATAGAGGCTATATATTAAATAAACAAAAATATGTGAACACATAATTTTCCCATATTTAGTTAAGTACAGCACATATGTTAGCTCTTAGTACTACTACTTGAAATCTACTTGAAATGGTTGTCAATTTATTTCTCTTTTTCGATGTGATAATTACATATTTTAATGCACTGTACAGGATGTGTACATAATCTATAGATAGAATTAGGTACATTTGAGTATATAACACACACACACACACACACACTACACACACATATATATATTCTTTTTTCTGAGGCGGCGTCTAACTCTATTGCTCATGCTGGAGTACAGTTGCATGATTTTGGCTCACTGCAACCTCCTCCTCCAAGGTTCAAGCAATTCTCCTGTCTCAGCCTCATGAGTAACTGGGAATACAGAAGCCCACCACCATGCTCAGCTAATTTTTTCGATTTTTAGTAGAGACAAGGTTTCGCCATGATGGCCAGGCTAGTCTTAAACTCCTGACCTCAGTTGACATGCCCACCTCAGCCTCCCAAAGTGCTGGAGTTTACAGGCATGAGCTACCACCCTGGTCCACATATTTTTTTTTCTACTCACATTTTCCTCTCTCATAAAGCATTTTTATATTACATAGATGTACAATGCTTCATTACGTCCAGAGTAATTTTTTAAAATATTAATATCCTGCTATAAATTCTGTTTTTTCAGCTAAATATCCAGCGGATTCTATAACGATATGTGTTAACAAAATAATATTTTAAAATATCCATTGGACAGGCATGGTGGCTTACGCCTGTAATCTCTGCATTTTGGGAGGCTGAGGCAAGCAGATCACTTGAGGTCAGGAGTTTGAGACCAGTATGGCCAACTTGGTGAAACCTCATTTCTACCAAAAATACAAAAATCAGCCAGGCGTGGTGGCAGGTACCTGTAATATATATATAAATGCATTTAGCTTTTCACTCATTGGTGTTTGGCAGAAAATGCTGGATGCACCCATCCAACTTGGCTTGGATACCTTGAGCTCCTTGAGCCAAGCCAACCTGAGACCTCCCAAAGGGAGTGGCTTACCAGACCACACTTGGATGACTTCCAGCTGGTTCCCTCTCACCAAAATTTACTAAAATTTTGTATATTCCTTCCATGTGGCTGGCCATATCCTAAGAAAAGCATTTTAAATTATGTCATTATATTTTTCCCTCCATTTAAAACTTATTTTATAACTATTGACTTTACTCAAGTATTAAGGACACTCAGATTTGTATCTACAGGTTATGAAGCTACTTGTTGTGGATGTGAAAGAGAAGTCAAGATCAGAGACAATGAACTGTAAATACCCTAATGGTAATCCATTGTTCGTTGATGTGTTCAACTAAGATCAGAAGATGAGTGCTTTAGTATCATAACAATACATAATTTCTATTCCTTGAATGATACTGAGTTAAAACTGGATGACTTGTCATCTTGCACTTTTAGTGCAAATAGTCACAATTAATTTATTACAAATTTATCAGGATATTTTATTTAATTCCCCTGTTTTTTATGATGTCAATGAACTACAGTGCAATACATTACAAAACAAAAGAAAAATAACCAAGAGATTGTATTATAAACATTCTTTTAAATGTTAAATACTGGTAAAATCAACATTATCAACTTTTATACTTCTACTTTATCAACTTTTTAGCAATGTCTGCAATGGAATCATATCTGATCATTGGGTAACATTAAAAGTTTAAAGTCTTTATTTTATTTGTACCCTTCCAAATACTTAATTCCATTTAATAAAGAAAATTATTAATAAACTATATGTTAGTATCTTTCTTTTTAACACTGATTTACTTCTACTAAGATAATATCAGATTTTCAGAAAGTATAACCCTGTATTTCTAAACTGTCTAACATCTCTGGGTTTCTGTTTTTCATCTGTCTGGATTCAATGTTATCTTCATTTCTTAGTGGTATCATCACGAGTTATTTAATTCCTCAGCACTTAATTTTCATGACCTGCAAATATATAGATCATAATAATCATTACTAATAAGTTTGCCATGAGGGTTAACTGTGTATGAAGGGCTGATAAAATTATGTGTTACCAAGTAAGTGCGCAATGAATATTACTCAGAACATTATGTAATTAAATTTTTCTGTTAACCTCAGGAGAAAATTGTTGGGCAAACATGAAAAAATTGATTGAAAAGTTAAGTCATCTAGTTTACAATATAGAAGTAATTGTGTGTATGTAGCATATGCATTTTATATGCAAGGGTTTCAATTTTTTTTGCATTGGTACATTCATCCAACAGTATTATACAACACTGATTACCATTAAAATACAAATGTATATTTTACTCTGGAAACAAAGCCAATGAAGTTATTCCAATACTATGCTTCAATTATTAGGCACTTAAAAGATAAAATATTAATGGTGAGGAGGGTAAAGTAAGATCAGTATAATAAAATCGATTCCCAATTAACAGATCCCTTCCTTTTCACTCTGTATCAGGCCACTTTCTCTGGCTCCATATTATTCTGTTTTGTTTTGCTTTGTTTTTTCAGTGCTGTTTATACTTAGATTTTTCGCAAAATAAATTATCCTTTTAAATAAACATCTAGTAGAATAATCCTTTTCATTGTTAGTGTCTGTCCTTGGCTACTTTACTCAGAAATATTTCTCTCTATAAAGAAAAAAAATATCACAGCTTCATTTCCAAAGACACATTTTTTTTTTAATTTAAGCAATCTAGAACCAACCATATTTATTTTTATTTTTATTTTTTGAGCCGAGTCTTGCTCTGTTGCTAGGCTGGAGGGCAGTGGCGCAATCTCCACTCACTGCAACCTCCGCCTCCAGGGTTCAAGCGATTCTCCTACCTCAGCCTCTGGAGTAGCTGGGACTACAGGCACGCGCCACCACGCCCAGCTAACTTTTTTTTTTAAATTTTAGTAGAGACGGGGTTTCATCATTCTGGCCAGGATGGTCTCGATCTCCTGACCTCATAATCTGCCCACCTTGGCCTCCCAAAGGGCTGGGATTATAGGCCTGAGCCGCTGCGCCCAGCCGAGCCAACCATAATTTTAAACATGTCTGATACTGCCATTAAAATAAGATATTCATTTTAATTTTAAAGATATGACCTAAATTATTCAGAAATAATTTGAAATTGCCAATACACTGTGATATTAAAATAGTAATTCAACAATGTCACTGTTGCTTAAAATTGTAATTTAAATAACTATATTTCATTTTAATCAATGATTTAGATATTATTTTTAAAATATGACAGTTTATCTGGAAAAGAAATATAATTTAGCTTAACTGCACAATATTCTAAAACCAATTATCTCAACAAATACTTTGAAAATAAGTTAAAGTGATCTCATATGACCTGAACTCCATTCCAGAAGATTTCCCTATAAAAGATTTTCATCTTTCAATGACAGTACCGTATTTTCTTACATTTCCAAGAATACTATTATTTATATTTATCTAAGTTTTGAAATCCATTTTGAGATATCTAGGCTCATAAAAATTTAACAGTAGCCGAACTGATTGATTCTCACAAAATATCTTTATGCATACAGCAAACACTCTGGGTGAGATCATCCAAATAAACAATATAACAATAAGTAATTTAAGATGTGAACATGTGAAATCTGAGCCAACACCATATGGATTTAAAGTTCCCTACATGTAGACCATTATTATAATTTGTGTTGTATTTTTCTGTAGGCCAAATAAATGTACCACACCTCAAAGTACTTCTTTATAACTCTTCATCTTTATTTTTGTTTTTATTTATTTTTTCTGGTGGAGTCTTGCTCTGCCACTCAGGCTGAAGTGCAGTGGCATGATCTTGGCTCACCGTGAACTCCACCTCCCGGGTGTAAGGGATTCTCCTACCTCAGCCTCCCGAGTAGCTAAGTAGCTGGAATTACAGGTGCATGCCACCATATCCGCTACTTTTTGTATTTTTAGTAGAGACAGGGTTTCACCATGTTGGCCAGGCTGGTCTGGAACTCCTGACCTCATGTTGGCCTGGCTGGTCTGGAACTCCTGACCTTATGTTGGCCGGGCTGGTCTGGAACTCCTGACCTCATGTTGGCCGGGCTGGTCTGGAACTCCTGACCTCAAGGGATCCTCCTGCCTCGGCCTTCCAAAGGGCTAGGGTTACAGACGCGAGCCACCGCACTTGGCCCTATGTCTTCATCTCAATAAAACTCTCTTATCAGCATTTTTCCAACTGGCATCTACTTTTCCTAATGTGTCCATATTTAAAGTATTAAGTAAAAGAAATATGACACATTAATGTGTCTATTTTAAAATTTAGGCTTTCGTGGTAAACACAAGCCAGCCATCCATACCCTAAATTTTACCCAAGGACTGAAGCACTCTGGGTTGTGGAAAGCACACTGGGCTGCCCCATGTCCTGGCTCCAGGCTCGCGCTTTTGTTTGCTGTAGGACCTTGAGCAAAGTTCTTATGCTCTCTGGGCCATAGTATGCTAATTTGTAAGAGGTTTTTGGATCAGTGTCCCTTAACTTTTTATTTTGTCCATATAAAGAGGTAGCTCTTATTTTTACTTTTGCCAGATATTTATTTATTATCTTATTTATTTTTGTGAGATAAACTTTGATCCTTTTGTTCTTCCATTTAAAAAAATTATGCAGTGAAATTGACATTGTCTGGTGTGCCATTCTATGAATTTAACATACATATAGGTTAATATAACCATTACCAAACCAAACTCTACCAACCACAGGTACATCCTCCACAGCTATAGTTTTGTCCTTTGGAAGATGTCATACAAATGGAATTATGCAGTAGTTAAACATTTGAAACTGACTTCTTTCATAGAGAACAGCTTAGAGATTCATCCAAGTTCTGTGCACCAATTGTTCATTCTTTTTTATGCTTGATCAATAGTACACTGTATGGATGTATCATAATTTTTTTAAAATCAATTCACCCATTGAAATACAATCAAGTTGTTTCCAGTTTGGGGCAATTATAAACAGAACTCTATAATGATAAACATTTATACAAACATAAACATTCATTTATTGGGGTATATACACAGAAATGAAATTACTGATTCATATAGTAAGTATTTTTAACTCTATAAGAGAATATCAAATTATTTCCCAGGTTGTAAAAGTTTGCATTCCCATTAACAATGTATAAGAATTCTAGTTGTCTTATCACAACCACTTATATGTGTGTGTGTGTGTGTGTGTGTGTGTGTGTGTGTGTGTGATGGTTCCAGTGTCGGTGTAGTTTTCCAAGCCTATGCTGCGCTTTTAGAACCTGGTGAATGTGCACGAACCATTGGACAGTCTAGGACCTGGGCCAAAATTAATTGGTTTCAAAAGTTTTTGGCAGCAGTGTATAATGTTTTTGATATTGTGAACAAGTTCAGATTCACTTATGCAAACACACGTTTTAGGAATGAGGTGAGTAGTTTATAAACAACTTCGTGGTGTTATGTTCTGGAGTTTCTCCCTCTTTGCAATCTCCCCAGTACATTCTGGTTCCTGGGGCTTCCCTCTTGGAGCTCCGGGTAGATAGCTAGAGGGATAGTTACTTTACTCTACGATGCTCTCCAAAACTGTGTGTTTGTTCTGGAGCCAAGTGTGGGAGGACGAAGGTAAGAAAAATGAAAATGAAGTTGTTTCTGATTTTTTGGAAGTCCAAGAAGGAAAGAAAGACCCCCACTTTTGCCACTATTATGGGCTTGCTCTCTGTGTGCTCACTTTTAGATTTCCTGTATGTTCAATCCAGGCCGAAGAATACCAGAGTGAAAAATGATCACCTTGCTGCCTATTTGATGATGACTCAACCACTGGTTCTGGTCTTTCCTAGTTTGCTTGCTTTTATCAGTTTGGTGCAAAAGTTCCTGTGGTTTCTGCCATTAAAATAATTAAAAGTAATGGCAAAAAGTGCAATAACTTTTGCACCAATCTAATACTTGCTGTTTGTAATTCTCAAATAAATGCTCCACCTATTCTTTTCATGTTTTATAGCTATATTCATTGGAAAAGACAGGGTGAAGTGGCCTAATTTCATTTTACCCAGAACTAGAATCACAGGTTAGCTATATTTAACCTCTAATAAAATTATTTTTGCATTTGAATTTTTTGTATTTGAGTATTTTAAGCAGCTGCAATGTTACAATATTTAACGGATGCTTTAAGTCACAAGTAAAAAGGAAAAGAAAGTGAAGAACAGCAAAAGCACACTCCATAATAAGACATACTATCATATCATATACAATAATAACAAATTTGGAGGTGGGACATTTCTGAGGAGGAGAATAATGCTCTCAGAGACCCAGGCTAGGTCCATCCTTCTGTTCTGTCATTCTCTCTTGTGAGCTACTTCCAGCCTGCATGCAAGATGGCCACCACACATTCAGGCAGTTTGTCCTCCCTAGACACTTTAAAATGCCAACGGAGATTGATTAAGAAACGATCCTCTTCTCATGGTCCTTGGTCAGCGCAAGGGGAATATTTCTGAAATTTTCTCTCACAACTCTCTGGACAGAACTATTACTAAAGCAACCGTGGATGAATGAGATTGAATTACCTTAACTGGATTAAACAGACCAGGACAAATCTCAGGTCCACGATGTTTCCCCAACTCCAGGAATATATGTCAACAAACAGGATGATATTTCTTAAGAAGAATGGGGACGCGGTTATGGCCTTTGTGTGGGCACCCAGAGCGTTAGTGTCAATATTTCTGTGAGCAAATACCCTAATATGTCCCCAAAATGGGAGGCCTCAACACCAGCCTGGAGTCAGTGATATATTATTCTATGTTAACGTGTTTAGAAAGAGAATGAGGTATTGATTTCACTGTTAAGGGATTAACATAGATCAGATAGAATTTTAGTAAGTATTCACAGATGAAATATTTCCTACAATAATCACTGTAAAAATAAGAGCTAATCACTATCTCTCCATGAAGTTCCAATGAGACCTAACAGCAATCCCAGAGGTATGCTCTGAAGGATTTTAAATCTATATATGATTTATTGAGAAGATAAATATTTACCTCATTATGTCATGCATGTAGTACTTAATTCTCAACATTTTCATGGATGGTAATAAAGAAGGTATTTCAGCTTACAAATTTTAGGTTACTTTCATATTTAAATATAATAAAGTGAGATAGATATTGGCATTTTCTAAAGTTTTCCTATATCATAATCCAAAAGTTATGTACATGATAAAAATGAAAACAACAACTCCGATTAATTTTCAAAATAAAGGGTCTCATAAGTGACCCCACATAAATATTTTGCCATAAAAGTATAAATGCTAGTGAATATATCTGCATCTTTAATTTTGCACAGAATGAGGATTACAGAATATATTTCATTATTTCAGATATTAAAAAGAGTCAGTGTCCATAAGACAAAAACAATTAGAAGAAAACCTAAGTCTTAATATAATGTGGCAAACAGTTCACAAGGTTACATTGATATTAACTTGTAATATTAAACTGTGTTTTAATTAGTCTTTCACAGCCAATGGTATGAACCTTAAACATGTTTCTCAATAGTGCTATGGCCCTATTCACTCATGTATAAATGATGATAAACATTCCTTTGTCAATGGAGTTTTGGGGATTAAACAAGACTATACTTGTAATTTTATATATTTATATATAATTGTATCCTTATGTATTAATATGTATGTATATTTATATATACATAAGAGATGTTTAATAAATATTAATCTTTATAGAGAAGATTTTGTTATTTCCAATATAGGGAGGGACGCAGACTCAATCTCTCACATTGAACAAAAATGAAACAATCCAAATGCTTGGATCTGCAGTTGACAATTATGGCCAACTTCTTCCATTCTTTCACTCCAGAAGGCTCATACCAACCCCAATTTCTGCGAGCCTGGCTTCCCTGCCTGTTTTAGCTACAGTTTCTTAATAATCCCCAGATTTGTTTAATTCCTAAGCATGTGCTTCTGTGTATCTGCACAAGATTTTCCACACTCTCTCTCACTCTGGGCTTTCCCAAAGTATTTCAGACTTGTACAGTTAAGAGGCTGCTGACCACAGCATGAGCATGTTTTCCTTGTAACATGCCCGTTTTCAAGCCCTCCCTTCAGGCTATAGGTGACGTGTATCCACCTGTACAAGTACAGGTGCAAAGGGTGTTGACACTAATAGATTCCAGGGCCCTTCACAGAATGCGCCAACATTGACCAGGAGAGATCCTTTCAAGATGAGAAATTCTGTGGCCTAGGGCCACTAACTTAATGACCCTAAGCCTCAGTTGCCTTCCCCTGTAAAATATCCTATACATTATAATGCTATCATTAAAGCAAAAAATATAATAGTTTTGTCATTAGTGATCATTTGATGTTGGTGATGGTATTATTACTGTTAGTACTATTACTCTTTCCATTATTATTAGTGCTTATTACAATCAGCTACACTGTAAGGGTTTTCTAGGTTTCAGGCACATGAGACCATGAGACTAAAAGAAAATACACAAAATAGATTATTAAAAGCATTAACAAACTGGGTTATGTTTGCAGATAACTAAGCCATAAAATTATTCTAATGCAAAGATGAAAACAGATGAACGTGTGGTCTTTTGCACTGATGAGGGGTGGGTGCAGTTTTGCCTATGAGAGCAGGCACCTGTGGTACTTGTCATGTCTCTTCATCGGTCATCAGCCCCCTCCAGTTCAGGAAAGCTAGGACCTTCCTTTAGCAGAGTTAAGTAGATCCCAATTAAGCTAACCATGGCAACTGGTTCTACTTTGCCAGTAATCGTGTTCAAAACAGCCTTGTGACAGATTCTTCACCAACAATCTACCAAGGAAAATACATGTGACCCTGGCAGTTTGGAGGTTTACTCTGGAGCATTTTCCTCACTTTAAAACAATGAATACAAAGTACTGATATTTTCTTTTTTGACTTTGGGAAGTTGTATGAGAGTATAGTGTTTGGAGCTGTTGCAGCCATTTTGTGACTAGGAAGTCTCTGTTCCTTATCCATGGGCAGCATACTGAGAAGGAAGGAGTCGAAGGAGGAAAATATCACTTTCTTGACGATGTCATTAAGTAGCTGAGTTGCTGCTCCACCACCACTTTTCTTCTGTGTGGCAAGTCTTCATTATTTAAGCACTCCTTATAGGGAAATCAACCTATGACACAGAATCAAATCTGAATGAGAATCCCTTGATGAAACAGGCCATTCGAAGGCAAGAGACTCAGCTCCTGAAAATAATAAAGCATAGCCAGCTGTCTTTATTATTGCAGTTTTCTAAGTTGGTTGATCTACTTGCTTTTTTAGAATTTTACATATTTTAAAAATTTATTTTATCCCTAAATAAAGTCTTTTTTGATACTGATAGATGATTAGGAGTGGTTGAGAAGAGACTGTGGTCACCAAAAGAGTGAGAAGTAGTCACAGTTCTAAAATTTGTGAAATTGCTCCCTGCTGACAATTATACTCAATAACATATTTCTTAGAGGTTCCCATCCACTGATTCTCAAATATTTTGGATCATTGCCTTAGGAAGGGGAAAAGATCTAATCAGGAACATAATCCTCCTTAACATTTTACACTTTTCCTTTTTAAAATGTTTTGTAGCCTAAGGCTTTATAAGAACTATCTTAATATGTTTTTTGATGGTGAGCTAGATAAAGATAACTTACACAACAGTTATTCTTGTTAGGTGAACTAAACCTTCCTCCTACAAGTCACAGAACTGGTAAGTTGTTCAATAACTTATCCCACTACTGGAAAAACGCCCGAGAGCCTATCACAGGCAAACTAACTGAGTGGCTGAGTATTTTCATTTTGGAGTTAGACTGACCAGGGTTGAAATCCCAATTCACCTACTGTCATAGTTCATTTGTGCTGCTGTAACAAAGCACCATAAACTGGGTAGTTTATAAACAACATAAACTTATTTCTTACAGTTGTAGGGGCTTGGAAGTCTAAGAACAAGCAAGATCAAGACTCTTTCAAATTCCGGATCTGGTGAGGGTCTGCTTTCTGGTTCACAGAAGGCCTTCTCTCCCTGTATTCTTATAGGGTGGAAGGGGTGAAGAAGCTCTGTGGGACCTCTTTTATAAGGGTACAAATCCCACTCATTAGAACTCCATCCTCATAATCTAATCACCTCCAAAGGCCCCACCTCCTAATACCATCACATTAATTATTACGTTTCAACATATAAATTTGGGGAAACACAAAAATGCAAGCCATAACAGCTATGTACTTTTGGAGTGAGCACGGACAAGTCCTTTAGCTATTTTAAGCTTACTCTCATCTGAAATCGTTGAATAGCTTTGATTGAACTAAGTAACTGATTTCAATAATTTTCTCCTGATAAGATACTACCGACCTGGCTCTGGCGGGTTTACAGAGGTTGCACATGGAGTGCCTTTGTGTCCTTGTTTCACCCTTTGATGTATGCAGCCTAATTGTAATGCATTTAAATGTTAACTCTCTCCCCAAAGTGAACATGAGACATGTGTAACATGCATGTTTGTTAAGCACGTGTTAGTACTCCCTCATAAATATTCAGAAGATTCTTCTATAACCTCTTGAATATGTGTATTTGATCAACCTGCTCTGCATAAGTTCCTCCTTTACCTTCCCGCCCTCCAAATGTCTGTTTCCAGCTTCTGTGAAAGTCTTTGCTTCCTAGATTGTCAGAATGACTGCCTTGCAGGGGATAACCCCAGTTAAGAAATAAAGTTTCCTTTTGCTAGCACAGTAGGGTGACTATAGTAAAAAAAAAATAATGTAATTGTACATTTTTTTTTAGACGGACTCTCATTCTGTAGCCTAGGCTGGAGCGCAGTGATGCCATCTTGGCTCACTGCAATCTCGGCCTCTTGGGTCCCCATTCAAGCAATTCTCCTGCCTCAGCCTCTCAAGTAGCTGGGATTACAGGCACGTGCCACCATGCCCAGCTAATTTTTGTATTTTTAGTGGAGACGGGTTTCACCATGTTGGCCAGAATGGTCTTGAACTCCTAACCTCATGATCCGCCCACCTCGGCCTCCCAAAATGCTAGGATTACAGACATGAGCCACTGCACCTGGCCCTGTAATTGTACATTTTAAAATGACTAAAAGAAGGCCAGGCACAGTGGCTCACAACTATAATCCTAGCACTTTGAAAGGCTAAGGTGGTGGATCACTTGAGGTCGGGAGTTCAAGACCAGCCAGGTCAACATGGTGAAACCCCTTCTCCACTAAAAATATAAGCTGGATGTGGTGACATACACCTGTAAGCCAAGCTACTCAGGAGGCAGAGGCAAGAGATCACTTAAACCTGGAGGCTGAGGTTTCAGTGAGCCAAGATCGCACCACTGCACTCCAGCCTGGGCAACAGAGCAAGACTCCATCACCAATTAAATAAATAAAATGACTAAAAGGGGATAATTGAATTGTTTGGAAAACAAAGGATAATTGCTTGAGGTTATGGATACTCCATTTACCCTGATGTGATTATTACATAATGCATGCCTGTATCAAAATATCTCATGTAATCCATAAATATATATATACCATGTACATACAAAAATTATAAATTAAAAAACAAAGCCTTTTTTCTAAATATATAAAGTGTAGGATTTAGATTATAAATTATAATAGTTTATACTAATAAATTAATATTTTATTGTTAATTTATCATAATATATTTTATTGTTAATTTATTACCAACATAATATTAATTTTAGACAATATTTTTTATTTTAAACAACAGAAATACTCTGATGAATTGGAGGAGTGTTTAGAAGCTCACATAATCAATAGTAATCAAGGTCAATAGCTAATATTCAGTAAAAAATCAAAGTGCTTACAGATACCAGACCTTCACAAAACACACTATAGGAAGTGTTTCGTCAGGGGATTGTTGTTCATTACACTACCACCATTGTCTCCACATATCATGGTCAACATAGGATGATGCTGTATCAACCGTGAGACAATACTTCCAATAAGAGATTCTAAATGTTCCTTTTTTGGAATCAGTAACTTGATATTTATAAATCTACATGGGATTGTAAATTAGTAGTCCATTAGTTAAACAGTTGATTTAGGCTTGGGGTAAACTCTAGGTGGGACATATAGTGCCACTGATGAGTCTGTAACTTTCTCTAATCAATATAGCACACGGAGCCCTTGAAATCACTTCTTTTCTGAAAGGCTTTGCACAAAATTGATGCAGGCAGATCTTTGCTGATTGACATATTTACTCCAGCAGACTAAGCGGTGAAAATACTTTTATAGATAAGGAAGCTTTGATTTGCAACTTAGGGATGCCAGTATGAGAATGATTAGTAGGGAAATACCTGGATAGTGATAATGTGATCAATTTTAGTAGAATAAGCACATATAATAGTAAAATGCAAATAGAGGAACAGGTGAGAAAAGTTGATAGTGCCAATTGTGATAATGCACAACAAATGTTAGCAATTTGGTGTTTACATTACTTCTATAGAAGCATTGAGCCAGGTCTATGGTTAAGAGGCAAAGTACAATAACTATCTAAAATGATATTCAGTTATTTTCAGAAAAGATAGAAATGAATTACCTCCTTCTGCATAAAAATTTTCACTTATATTCAATTCCTTCTCCAACTGCATATACATCAATGTCTTCCTTTTGTGTTCTTTATGTTTGCTTCAGTATATTTCATTTATAATTGTTGGCTGCCCAATATAGTTTTTTTTTTCTGTTAGGTCAACACAAACATTCTCCTCTTCTGTTACAGTGTCTTCTAATCAGTCAATGAACAATTTAAAATGTTATAATACAATAGAGAACCAAGAAAAAATATAATGGATTCATGCAGAACAATTTAACTGGTTAAACTTTCAGAAGTGTCAAAAAGTAATATAAATATTCAATATAAATATTGTTTCAAGTTTCTGTGGCACTTGTAAAAGAGTATTTTCTAATTATAAAGTCTCTTTTATAAGTTCAATTGACCAAGTAACAGCTCTTGATCATCATTATTTAAAATGGAAGATTAAATTACTGAAAATTACATTCAAACTTTAAACATTTGTCATTCTGCTGATTCACTTGCATTGCTTGAATGATCTGTTTTTCTTTTTGATTAGAAAATTCACCAGAAGATAGGAAATAGTGAGGAGAAAATGGCAGGTTGTGTTTGCTGACTTTGATTGACAAAGGAGTCACCATGAAAATTGCAGTGAACCATATGAAAAGCAAATTGCCAAAAAATAATAGTTAGTCATGCTCTTAGGCTAGTAATTGAAATTTTTGTTCAAATTGTGCTTAATATTCAATAACTGTTTAAGCAAACCACTGCTTATCTTGGGAATGCAGATACCATGGAGACACTAAGATAAGGTGAATGCTGAAAAGTCAGATTTAGACACTACATTGATTACAATCATTTTAGTTTTTTGTATATCCCATGAAAGTATCACGTTAGTGGTTGTTCTATGCTTAATATTTGTATAGCAACAAAGAGTAAATAAATTGTAATTTATACATGTTATATTGTTGACCTATGCTAAAAATAGTTAACATAAGGAAATGGTTTGGCTGTGCCCCACCCAGATCTCATCTTGGATTGTAATCCCATAATCCCCATGTTTCCTGGGAGGGACCCAGTGGGAGGTAATTGAATCATAGGGGTAGTGTCTCCCATGTTGTTCTCATTATAGTGAGTTCTCAGAAGAGCTGATGGTGTTATAGTGTCTTGCATTTCTCCTACTTATTCACTCTCTCTCATGCTGCCTTGTGAAAAGGTGTCTTTGGACATGATTGTAAGTTTCCTGAGGCCTCCCCAACCAGGTGAAACTGTGAGTCAATTAAACCTCTTTCTTTATAATTACCCACTCTGAAATATTTCTTCATAGCAGCGTGATAACTAATTAATACACAGAACAATTACATGAACAAATTATAACAAGTTGGAGTTACATCAGGTTTAAATCAAGGAAAAATGTTTAAAGAATTTTCCTCCTCAATGTTCCTTAGAGTCGAAGAGGCATTTATGTTTGTTTATGAATAGGTCCTGTTTGCAAAAGGCCCTTAAAGGTAAAACATAGGCTTTAACATTTTGAGGCCAATGATGAAGCCGAGTCCGACTTATAAAGTTTCAGATGCAGTAGACCAATTGACATGGGAAACTAGTCTTTCTGTGAGGCTGGTGAAACTGAAGATAAGCACACACTCAGACTTGGTATGGAGAAAGAAACTGATTTAGAAAACATTCTCTCATTAGCATTTGGTGTCCTCCAGTCACCTGGGGCAGAGTGATTTCTAAACCTTCTGTCCAACTCATCTCACTGGCCATGCCCATTCTCAGAACTCACACTTTCCTATATTGTAGCCTCTGTTCTACTCCTTCTCTAATATAGTGTTATTAGGAGCTTCATTGAGATATAATTTATATCCCATAACGTTCACATTTGAAATATAACATCCAGTGTTTTTTAATAAAGTTACAGACTTATGCAACCATCACATCTAATTTTAGAACATTTTCACCAACCTCTGAAAAAAACTACATTAACAATTAACAGTCACTCCCCATTTCCTTTCTTTCTCAAACCCCTAGCAACCATTAATCTATCTTCTATTTTCAGCCATTTGCCATTCTGAACACTTAGTACAAATATGATCATTTACTATGTGGCCATTTGCTTGTTTGTTTCTTTTTAATATATGGTCCTTTTGAATGGCTTCTTTCACTTTGCATAAGGTTTTCAAGGTTCATCCACATTTTAGCAGGTACAAATACTTCATTCCTTTTTTATACCTGAATGATATTTAGTGGTATTTTTTGATGTTATGAATTATTCTCTGTTTGGCTGCCCTAATTATGCATGTATAATTCTTTTCTAGGGACATATTTTTAGTTTGAAGGATATATACTTAGATATTGAAACATTGAGTCATGTAATAAATCTAGGTTTAAATATTTGAGGGTCACTTCTTGATTGCTTGTGACACAAATCTATTATGCACATATGTATGTATTTACATTGATTGTGCTTTCGGTGTCCTACGTATCAAAGATCATGAAGATTTGCTGCTACATTTTCTTGTAAGAATTTATAATTTTACCTCTCACATTTGTTTCTGTGATCCATTTCTCAGTTAATTCTTGTGTATGGTGTGAATAGAAGGACAACTTCTTTCTTTTCTGTGCAACATTTCAGTTTTCCCAGCATTTTTTATTGAAAAGTTAATAAAGTGAATTGTAGCATAGAAAATATCACATTGAATTGTATTGGCACCTATATCAAAACTCAGTTGATCATAAATGTAAAGATTTATTTCTGAAATCTTATTTCTGTTCTATTAGTTGATGTATCTCTCCTTGTGTTAATACCATAATGTCTTAATTGCTGTAGCTTTGTACTAAGTTTTGAAACAGGATAGTGTATGTCCTTCAACTTCATTCTTTCTTGCCGGGTTGTTTTGGCTGTTGTGGGTTTCTTACATTTCCAGATGATTGATTGCAAGAAGCTTTTTCTCAATTTCTGTAACAAAAACCAGCTGAAAATTTGGTACCAGTATCATTGAATATGTAGAACAGTTTGGTAAGCATTGTCATCTTTACCCGTGAACATATTTTTTAGCCTCTAATATCTCTTAAAACAATCGGTCCCCATCCATGCCCCGCAAATAGTCAATAGTCAAATATAGTCCAGCATCTTTGTTTATACAGAAGAAAATAAATCCTTTTGCACCATGCTAAGAACCAGATCCAGCTCTGAATCAAACTGTGAAACAAAATATAGTCCTGAATAAAATACTCAGCTGCTCATGTTAGAGAATCCCCAATGAGGTCAAAAGTGACTTCACAGTTTTCTTGAGTTCACAAGCAAAATGGTTGTGTATGTGATTTCCATTAATTAAGAGTGCATTCAACTAGTTTTCTCAGAAAAAAAAAATGAAAACATTTTTCCCCCAAAATAATATGGAATCATCTACTTCTAGTAAAACATCGTAACTGACAATTTTTCCAATTTCTAGACTTTCAAGATTTAAAATTTTGGTTTTCTTTTCACATATACAAAAACCATAAATGCCTTTAAAATACACAAAGTATTTTTGCTGTGTAAGGACCAAGAAGTACTGCATGCCAATATAGAACCACAACCATTAAATAAATATGAGAAAATTCATGATATAATCATTTCACACTCCTTTCTTCTATGTACCACCACAGGCAGAGGTATATACACTCCTTTCAACTAGCTGGATCCTTTTATTTACAGTAAACCATAAGGGAAATTGAAACTAAAAGTAGACAATGGTGATGCATCAGGTTTATTTTGGTTTTAGATTTTCTTTCCTCATGGATGACACAAGGCAGAAAAACTCACAGCAAATAACATAAATTTTGCTTGAGGACAAAACTGGAATTTTGATTGGGAAGTCTAAGTGTCTTCTGATATGACAACAGCTGCTTCTTGAATGCCTAAGCTTTTCTACCATACATCAATGCAGAATAGCCTTGAACCTGGAGAATTATCATAGCAGATGTAATTCTTCAGCGATGTTCTCATGAAGCATCTAATGTAGAACCACATGGTTTTTCCAGTGAACCTGCCAGGGTGCATTAGGAACAAAGTGTACCCTACAGATCCAAAACAAATTATCATGCTGTATGGAATTATTTGATAGAAACCAATTAAATTCTGTAAATTTTCTGCCAAAGATAATAGTTTTAGTTTTAGAATAATTCATATGAAGCCATTTTTGAGACAATAATTAAATACCAAGCCTAATTGTCTATTAAGGCCATATTTCTCTTGTGCTAATAAAAGCAAATTATCAGCGTTTAAATCTATCAGGGGATTCTTCTGAATTTTCTAGTGTTATTCAAAGGCAATTTTAATGAATTCCTTAAGGACAAATGCTTGCTTCATAGCAAATACTGAATAAATATATGGTGAAGGACTTATGAGCAGACAAATAAATGCACATCAATAGAGTAAAATATATACTGAGGTTCTCACATCACTTCTCCCCACCCACAGAGTCAGATGCCAATCAATGGAAGATTTGTGGTCTTCAAGATTTTTGCAATCTAGTCCTAGTTTATATAAATTATAACATTCTTCTCTTTTAAAGCATCCCTTAAGTTTTGCATGTAAGAAATAACTTTTAAAAAAAAGAAAGAGTAATTTTCCATAGATTTTTGGAAATAGAGATTAGAGGTCTGGGATTCCAGAGTTATGCAGATGGGCTTTGAATCCTGATCATAACCACGTAACAGCTGTCGGTCTTTGGGCGAGTTAATCAACTTCACTAAGTAGTGTTCTCATCTTTAAAATGAAAATTGCATTACTACTCAAAGTTGTTCCTAGAATTAAAAGAGATAATGCAGATAACTCACTTAGCACTGTGGCTGGCACAAATTAAATAATCAGTCAAATTTAGAGTTTTAGCGTTCTTCTTTGTTTTTCTTGCAATGCTTTACCTTGGTAAAAGTTTTGTCTTTGTTGCATGGATTTTGTCACAGAGGATAAATTTAAATTTCACTGATTGTTTAAGATACCATATAAACACACTAAACTTTTGGGTTTATCATATGTTGAAAAGAATTTGTCAGCCAGGAGCGGTGGCTCTTGCCTGTAATCTCAGCACCTTGGGAGGCTTGGTGGCTCATGTCTGTAATCTCAGCACTTTGAGACCCTGAGGCGGGCCGATCCACTTGAGGTCAGGAGTTTGAGACCAGCCTGGCCAACATGGTGAAACCCCATCCCTACTAAAAATACAAAAATTAGCTGGGCGTGATGGCGCATGCCTGTAATCCCAGCTACTCGGGAGGTTTGCAGCAGGGGTATCGCTTAAACCAAGAGGCAGAGGTTGCATTGAGCTGAAATTGCACTCCTGCACTCCGTCCTGGGCAACAGAGTGAGACTCTCTCTCATAAAAAGAAAAAAAATGTATTTTTGCTTCCTTTTGCTTCTCACTATTGTCAAAGTATTTCAGATTTAATTTGTTACTGCCTATTTATCCATCTGGTATCTTATTCCATTCATTCTCGTTGTGTTGAAATGAGTGGTCATATTAAGCTGTGCTGTCAGGATTGCTTTGATAATAAACTAAATAAAAACCCTGACATTATTACATTAGGATAGCTGTCTTGCTAGAAGCAAGTGTAATATTATATCAGAATTGAATTAAAAGTACAAATGCTTTAATGGTCATTGCAATACTACAAAGAAAAACAAACTTAAACGCTTTAATAATACCAACTATAATTAATGCTGTGTATCTTCCCTCTTTATATCTGAAAGAGTAACAAACTCTTGAGCATGTTGGCCTATGTGCAAAGACCCATTGCTCTGTTTTTTCCCCAGGCATTTGAAAATTGATGCATTTTGCCAAAGCGTAAAATTTCAGTTACCCAAAGGCCAGAGATTTGATACGCTATGAATAATCATATTGCTGTTCACTATTATAAGGATTTATATCTTGGAAAGTATCTTATCAATCATCTCATTTCTTCTTTATAGGTTTTTAGGTGTGTTGGAAGGCTCATCCTATCATCTTTTTATGAGTGAAACAAACTCTTTAAGCTCTGAAGTAATTGAAATCGCAAGCTACAGTGAAAGGAACATGACTAGAACTCACCTGCATGACTCTTTTCATTATATCATCCTCGCTCTTTGATTAAAAAGAATTTACAACTAAATATATTTGTCGAAAAAAAATTTATTGAAAAACATACAAAAAATATTACCCATTTCTGCCAGATACAGCAGCATATTTATCCAGTGTTTAATATATATATCATGTGATTAGAATATTGGAACAGCAGTAAGACTGAAAAGGAAATCTGTGACGTTTACCTAAGACCAAAAGGAATGAGAAAACACTGCTCAACTAATAACATCAAAACTTTGTAGAGTCACCCATCTTTTCATTACAGTGGCCTAATTTCCAACTTTATGATAAGTGTCAAGTCTCTGTCTCTAGTCCTAATAACTCCTCTTAAGTCTACATCTATATATAAAGATTCAAATCAAATTTCTTTCCGTGAATGTCACAGAAACCCAGTCTCAATATTTCCATACCTGAAATGATTTTTACACCTCCACCTTCAGAGCCTGAATTAGTTCTGTGGAGCCCATACCACCTGCGAATCAAGCCAGGAACCTTGGAATCTCCCTGAACAACTTCTATAGTGTCCAATCACACTGGCAATTACTCCCCACATTCAAGAGTTTCTGTTCCCCAAATCGTTTGTTTTTCTCTATCCTATCTTTCCCAGCTTTATAATATGACATAATTCAAGCACTAATCACTGGATTATTCAAAGTCTCTTAACTGGTTAATTTCTGCTGTGATCAACAACTTTAAAGAAAGAAAATGGCAATCTCCAATTGCTGAAGTCTTTGCTCAAAGCACAGACAGAAAACAACAATCTGGTGATATTTGTGTTAAACAAATGTTACTGATTCTAGAATACAGGTCAGATGGCAAATAATCAAACTCAAAGGCTGGTCCTGAGAGCGGCTGTATCACTACTAAGGCCAAATCCACAACTTCGACTGGTCTCATGGGAACACAGATCTTGGGTTTAGAAAGAGCACAGACCTGGGTGTGCGAATGGACATAGGGTAATTTTAAAACGACTAGAGGTTCCTCAAACCCTAAAAGTGCCACTTAACCTTGTTTAAAGCTAAAACGGCTCCTAAATGATAGAGAAGTTTCTTGGTTACCTCCAGCAGCTCAAGATCCTGTCAGCCTCTTCAGGGTCTCACAGGCCTCTGGGTTTGTACCTGATGTCCCTACAGTGGTTATGGGGCTGATGAGAGCCACAGTTACCATTGGAGGAGGGCAAGTGGCCACTGGGCATCAGCTGCTGGAACGAATATCCGATCACAGGTGCACCTGTATCCTATGGATATTGGTTTCCATTCATACAACTTGCTGCTCCCTTATTTTCTATTCCTGACTACGTTTAAATCTTCCTTGGACTTCCAGGAAACATCTGACTGCTTTCCTGTGCCACTTTATACCAGAGAAGCTCAGTGAGATCCTTTAAGGTCCTTTATCCCCATTATGCTAGTACCTGGATAGGTAAACTTACCATCGCTCCCTGTGTTTCATAGAGAATGTGGAAATAGTAAGACAGTCTCGCAACCAGCAGTCTAGACAACCCAAATATGTGAGATGGAAACAGCCTGATCTCCCAAACCTGTTTTGACTCCTTGAGTCTTCAATTTCCAACCGTCTCTGAATGTTCCACCCACAGCCTTCCTTTTGGGATCTGGCATGAGACAGGAAGGGCAGAGAAGGGCCTGGGGCTTTTCCTCAGAGATCTACCACAGTCTAGGCCAGTGGTAGCAAGTTTTTCTGCAAAGCAGCAGCTGGTGAATACTTTCAACTTGTAGTCTCGTTGCAACTACTCTGCTGGACTGTGCCACTGCAGTGTGAATGCAGTCATAAATAAAAGATTGAAAGTTTTCCAAAGATGCTTTAGTCAAAGAAACAGTCTGCAGGCTGTGTCTGACCTGTGGGCTTTGGTTTGCTGGTCTGCGAGCTCCTAGAAGGCTCTGACTCTGTCCCTCTAAAAAAGCAGGAAAGCAGGTTTTAGGGTATTCTCCCAAATTTGTATACCTTATGTCTGTGTCTCTTTTTAAATTAAAAGTAAAATTTAGGCCAGATGCCATGACTCACATCTGTAATCCCAACACTTTGGGAGGCTGAGGAGGGAGTATCAATTGGTTCCATGAGTTCACAACCAGACTGGGCAACATAGCAAGACCTAGTCTGTATAAAAAGAAAAAGAAAAAAGAAAATTAGCAGAGCATGGTGATGTGCACCTGTAGTCCCAGCTACTAGGGAGGCTGAGGTGGGAGGATTGCGTGAACCCAGGAAGTCAGGGCTGCAGTGAGTCGTTATTACATTAATGTAGTCCAGACTGGAGGACAGAGTGAAATACTGTCTCACAGAAAAGCAAAATTTAAAAAAAAAATAATAAAAAAAACAGCAACTAAAAATGTGCATCTTGCTTCTCTCTGTATTGTCAGCAATCTTTTCTGAGGCTACAGCATATGTCACCAACTAAAGGGACTGGGGCAAAGACTACAGGAAAAGCCACAGAACCATCCATCAAAAACCTCCCTAATGTGCTGTTTTCATCTTAGCATTCTTTTCTTCTCCCTATTACTTTTCTTGAAAATTTCTTTACGTGATAAACTCTACTTTACATTTAGGACTGTGTATTTTTGGCTGCTCCCCAAGCCCTTGAGGAAAACACTTGGAGTCAATCTCATCCCTTTGACGCAGTGCTGAGTAATGAAGCATTTCCATGTCTAAAGAGCCAAACTGCATAATTAAATTCCTTCCAGATTGTATTAAATATCTTGATATAGAATAATCGTGACAACTTTGCTTATGTCGTTTTCTCATTGTTTTAGGAAATTTTTCTTATAAATATCTCATTCACCCTAAAAATAGCCTCATCCGAAGTTCAAACATTTTTGCTCTCATGCTATTTTTAAAAATTAAAATGTTCTTGAACCCAGGAGTTTAAGGCTGCAGTGAGCTATGATCGTGGAATGGACCCTGTACCAAAAATAAAATATTTGTCTCACCACCAGTTACTCAGTCTGTGAAATAAATAAAAGGCCATGTTCACTTAAATTACATACTAATGGTTCTAGAAATAATTACAGACAATACACACATCACATATATCTGTTATACTTTATTAAAAAATCAATGATTCCTCAAATTATGCCTCTCATGCAATATTAAATATTCATTTGCCATCTGATAATTTTACCACATATTCAAAACATTGAAGATTTTCCTCACTGTGGTTTTAAACCAAGAACAATAAAGGGAGTTAATAGCTTTTTGATTGTTTCCCAAAACACTTACTCATTTTCTACTGAAGAACTAACTACTGAAAATACAAAATAGGTATATCTGTAACTGCACTTTGAGCTTTTTTCTGTCAGATCATTGTTTTTAACTTACTCTTGATTTTTTCAATGACTAGAAGAACTCTTAGAACATAGTATATAATAATATTGTTGAAAGTAAAAATCATATAAATAATATTTCATCTTAAGTAATTTTCAAAGAAGGTAGAATATATCAAATTAAAATTTTGGAGGTGTTTACAGTTATTAGTAAAGACAAGTTCTAGGTTGCCTTTTATTTTTGCTTTTGTTTTTACATAAAGTGTATCAACAGTAATTTCCACTCTCAGTTTATTTAAAGAGAAGTGACAACTTAACGACTTTGTGAAACAATCTAAATACATATTTTGGTTATTTACATTCAACAACAAAATTACCAACCTAATTTTAGTTAAGTTTTTCTAGACCATTCAGCTTAGTTTTCATAGAATCATGTTTTACACTTACATTGCACTACCACATATAATAATCAAAATTAAAATAATAAGTGCAACTGGTAGAAAGAGGCAGGAGAATACAATGGCTATTAAGAAGCAGATAATTCATCTTTTGGGAGGAGAGATGTACAAAGTTCTAGAAATAAACTTGTGAATCTTGATAATTCTGCATTTGAAAATGGAAAGCCCCCGTTTACTCAAAGTATCAGTTTAAAGGGGACTGGCTAAGCAAAATTTTACTATTCATAAGACAGGCAGTTTGCAACAGGCCTTGTGATTAAATCACACTAAATAACGTTTTAGTTTCATGAATAAGAATTGGTATGGTCTATGTATATTTGAAATTGGAAATTTTCAAAATGTTCAAGATATGATTTTGTTTAATGCACTCAAAATCTTGTCAGTCAAGAAGATTGTATTTATAGCCATGCAAATATTCTGTAAAGTAATTCAATTGTAATTCAACATTGACTAACTAATTCCATTTCTAGAGACTTTAGAATATGGAAAAAGGAAAATACACTGGACTCTGGAACATTCTACATTAAAAAAAAAAATGGAATGTGTCATTAGTGTGGTATTAGAATAATTCAGGCTTTGGACTTCCGGGCTTAAAATCCATTGCCTCTCACACCAGTTTCTGAAGCTTAAGGGATTCGTTATTTTCAGTTGCAAATGTAATCAGGAAAGGATTGTTTTTTTTTTTCTAAAAACACCAAGAATGCGGTTTACCATTGTGAATAAACTGCCTTAAGCTTTCCCCAGATAAGATAAATACAAATGCTCCTCAACTTACAATGGTGTCATGTTCCAATAAAACTACCACAAGTTGGAAATACCATCGATCAAAATGCATTTAATACATCCAACCCACCAAACATCACAGCTAACCCAGGCCAACCTTAAACATGCTCAGAACACTTACATTAGCTTACAGTTTAGAAAATCATCTACCAGAAAACTTATTTTATAATAATGTGTTGACTATTTCATGTAATTTATTGAATACTCTATTGAAAGTGGAAAACAGAAATGTTGTATGAGTATTTGAAGTATGGTTTCTACTGAATGTGTATGACTTTCACATTATCATAAAGTTAAAAAATTTTAAGTCAAATCATTATAAATCAGGGATTGTCTGTACTGACATGTTAAATTAGTTTGGCTGTTTCACTATCTCTAGTAGTATGTTCCATCCAAATCTCAATAATACTTCCTAGAATGCCCTCTGCTTACAGGACTATAATTGTTCCCTAAAGGAAAACCACTAGCTGTTAAGAAACCATGAGAATTTTTTACATTTTTAAAAATCATTTTCTCAGATGCCTTATTTTCTTCTCTCAATATTAACTTGAAATAAATTCCTCAATGTTAAATCCCTTCTTCTGCCTGGATTTTAATGTTATTTTATTTACTTGGCAGATTCATTTTATGAAGCTGCATTCAAACAAAATAATTTGTAAGTAATCAAGTTTGATTAAAGTCTGTATTATGATTATGCTGTAACAGCCAAACTAATATATATTATAAGACCTTAACAGTTATTAGTCTGCTGTAGAATGTTTTAAATCTCTTCAGATGTCACTTCATTGTCAATCTGCCCCATGTGGGAAGTTGTGGTAAGGATTTCTTTCTAGCTCATTGATTGCTTTTGGTCAATTGATCGAAGTGTTTCAGTTTTCTTGATTAGCTTACCTTGTTTTGAACATTTGTTAGTAACATCTTAAAAGTATCAAAATATATTGGCCTGGTTATCATAATTAAAGAAATGCTATTTTCTATCTTCACTTTAACACATAATGCACAATATGTTTTTCTTCAATTGAGAGTTTTATTATAATTATGTATCATCCTAATTCTTAAAAATTATATTGATTGAGATTAGAATTTGAATAATTTTTGATATGACTGAGCAGTCAATATGTTACATTTATTGCAAAATATAAAACAGCTGACGAAATAGTGAGAACTCAAACAATATCCCATTTCATTTTTATAATACCATCTCTCTTAAACATGTGTTTTTTTCATATATTGTTATGGGCTTTCTTCAACTCAGGAGTTGATTTATAACTAAAAATATTTAAAATATTATAGCTTTTAATAAAATCCAAAATATCTTCAAGCTAGATTGTGAATTCTCAAATAGAAAGTCATAACATCCTCCTACTGAAATGCATTTAAGTATGTTAATGTTTGCTGAATATTGATCAGTCGCTTGTGTTCTTTTTCTCTGTCTAGGCCTGGCTTTCAAAATTGCCAGTGAACCACATTTAGGGACAGACTTTGTTGAAGACAGTATCATTGAATAAACCATTCATATTATCAGTACTACTACAGATACTCCCAATGACTGAAATTATGAAATAAATAAAGCTCAGTAACTTTCAATAACTGAGAAGAGAAACAGAAAAGTCCTCTGTTAAAGGATTTATGGGATACTATTAAGTCAATAAATGTTTGCATTATGTAATTCAGGAGGAAAAAGAGAGGGACAAGAGCACAGAAAATATATTTAATAAGATAATAGCTGAAAATTTTACAAGTCTTGGAAGAGACATGAACATCCAAATTCAGGAAGCCAAAAGAAATTCAATTCAACCCAAAAAGAACTCTTTAAGGTACATTTTAATAAACCTGTCAAGGATCAAGAGAGAATTTTAAAAGCTGTAAAGGAAAAAAGTCCAGACACGTAAAAGGAAAAAAATTCCCCATTAGATTATGAGAAGATTTCTCAGCAGAAATATGGAAAGCCTAAAGATAATAGGATGATATATTAACATTGCTCAAATAACCCCCCCCCCCCAAAAAGAAAAACTTTCACCAAAACTATATCTAGCAAAGTTATTCTTTAGAAATGAGGGGAAATAAAGAACTACCTGGACAAGAAGAATCTGAGGGAATTCATCACCACTAAGCCGGTCATATGAAAAGTGATTAAGAAAATGCTACAACTGAAAGTAAAAAATAAAATAAGATCATTACTAAAATAAAAACGTGCAAGTATGAAACTCACCAGTGGAGGTGAATTTATAAATCAAACTTGGAATATTCCAGTGATGTTTGGTGCTATGTAAATCTTTCAATTCTGCAGTGTTAAGGTTGAAAGTCATAATGGTCAAAAATAACAACAGCTAATATTAGCAGCTAATAAAAATAAAATAGATAAAGATGTAAATTAAAGCAACAAACTATAAATTATGGGGAGTATAGAAAAAGTCTAGAATATTTTTATGTGACTGATATTATTATCAATTTAAAAAACAAGTCTATTACAGATCTAAGATTATGTTAGCCTCATGGTAACCACAAAGAAACAAATTACTGCAGACATACAAACAAAAAAGAAAAATGAAACAACACTTAGTGTCACAGAAAAGCACCAGTCCATTGAGGCAAACAATAAGAGTGAAAGAAAGGGATAAGGATCTACAAAGCACACACACTGACTGGATGGGCTCAAATCCAAAGCAACAATATGAAATGGTAGCAGAAATGTGGAGATAAAGAAACTAACTCATTGCTTGAGTGAAGGTGCAATGCTGTAGCTACTCTGAAAGAGTGCATCAGTTTCTTCTAACAGTGAGGACAGTCTTAGCATACTATCTAGCAATTGTACTTCCAAGTATATAACCAATTGATTCAAATCTTTGTTCATGCAAAAACCTGTAGGTGAAATGTTTTAGCAGCATTATTTTTAATCACCAAAGACAGAAAGCAATCAACATGTTCTTCTAGGTAAATGGATTTTTTTTAAACCTGGTACATTCATACAATGAAATATTAATTCAGCAATAAAAAGAAATTAGCCATTAAATCATAAAAAGACATGGAGGAAGCTCAAGTGCTCATTTCTCAGGTAAATAAAACAATCTGAAAGTTTACATAATGTATGGTTCCAAATATGTCTCATCTGGAAAAGGCAAAACTGTAGACACTATAGAAAGATGATCTGTTGGAGATTCCAAGAGAAGAATGTTTGGGGAGGGGGGAAGGAAATATGTCCCTTGCACATCACCCCTCAAGCACATGGCAATAGGGAACTGTATAGGATTGTATGTGGGAGGTGGGTAGGTCAGATATGTGGCGTGGAAAAAAGCAGGTTGGCAAAGTTCCCTTCCTGGGACTCATTCATGGAGTCAATGGATACAAGTAGTGAAGAAGATTCACACTGCAAATACAGTGTTCTCATCTCAAGGCAAACTATCATTCCAGAAGGAAGAGTGTGTCAGAGCAAGCAGACAACACAATTTCCTACCAGAATATGTCCCTCAACCCCTGAAACAAGGCTTCTCTCAGCCTCCCCACCAGTGATGGACAACAGCTCCTATTCTCAGCTGACCTGACTGAGCCAGCCCATGAACTCTTCACTCCTTGGGGAGGCCACCTCCCATCACACCCTGAAGCAAAGTTAGGGAGGAATTCTACTTCCCATAAAAGGACCTCTCCTGAGAGGCAGAAACTGTTGCCTCCACCATGACTTCTGTCTTGGCTCATTCCAAGCTTGGCCAAACTGGGGAAGTGGGTGGAGGTTTCCATGCATCCCCCCTCCTCTGCCTAAGTGTGTCTTTGTAACATCAGCTGGCATCATACAAAGGGCAGGAGAAGCAAACACCCAGAACTCTTTTGCTGGTCAGAGATTCCCTGAGTGTCTGTCCTCACCCAAGCCTGCTCTGTGTGTCTGTGTTGTGAAGCTTGAGACTGCAAAGAAATGAGAAGGGAGGCAGGGAAAATGCTGCCACAAGAAAGCTTCTCTTTCCTCTGTTCTTGTTGGGTCCTGTTTTGGGGGAGGGTGGGGGTTGGGATAAACTTGACCTTGTGTCTTCGTCAATAAACTCTCATTTACACACACAAACACACACACACAAGAAAGAAAGATGATTTCTAAGAGGGAGGGTATGAAGGATGACCATGTGAAGCTGAGGAAATTTTCATAGCTGGAAAACTATTCTGTATAATACTGTAATGATATATACATGACAATGTGATTGTCAAAACTTATAGACCTTCACACACAAAGAATCAGCCATCATGTATTCAATTAAAAAAAAAACATTTAGGAGGTCATAGGCTCTCAGGAAGTAATGTAGATTCTGACAAGATCATCAAAGCATATTACAAATTTATGAAGTGGTATCCCCAAAGAAGGTGGAGGGAGGAATGCTGACCTAAGTCACTTTATAAATGCGTGTATAAAAATGAAGAAGGACTGTTCAAAAGCACTGCATTCTCATTTCAAAAGTTATATCCACCAGGGGTCTGGGTTAATAATTCTGATACTTCTATGCACGTATTCTAATATCAAGCAATTAATTAAATAGACAAGGAGTGGTAGAAGCTGGATTTCTCACAGTTGGAGTGAGAATTTACTGATTAGCAACGTGAAGGGGCTGGAATGATCAAGGTGGTAAGGTATTATGGTTGGAGACATCACTATAAACTCAAAGTACAAAGTAAGTCTAACATATATACAGATGGTTAAATAGCAAAACTTATAAATATGTGTATATGCTTGAGTTATTATAATCCTGTTTCCTTATTATGTCAGTTAAGAGGGCCTTGAAGCTATAAATTCCCAAGAATAACAAATATACCCAGCAGACCTTAGTTTCCTTCACTTATTTAATATAAGAAACCAGAGCTCATGAAATAAATGACCAATTCTAGAACTTGGGTAGGAAATATAAAAGATGAGCCTGGAGTACCTTGTAGCATCAGAAAGTAAAACTGAAACAAACAAACACTAAAACTCCAAACTCCCACAAAACTGAAACAATTTGAAACACACACACACATACACACGCAAAACCACAGTATTGTTATCTGTACCCAAAGCATAAAATAACTATCCATGATCTATAGTGATACAAATTAATAAATGGTTAATTAATTCCAGGAGAAAAGATGAGCCTCCCTTATACTTAATTCACATATACATTCCATCTTCAAGGAGTAGAAACTTGTAAAGAGCAACAAAAAAGGGTAACTTGACAGTAGTGTTTGTCAGGTTTCTCCCTGAAATCCATAACCCCAGCCTAATCCTGTGAAAAAAACACTAAACAAACTACACCTGTCAGACATTCTGAAAATACTGACTGGTTCTCCACAAAACTGCCAAGGACATTAAAACCAAGGAAGATATGAGAAACTGTCATAGCCAAGAGAAGCTTAAGGAGACGCAATGACCATATGTATATGAGGAACTAGATGGGATAGTGGAATAGAAAAATGACATTAGATAAAACCAAGGCCAAGTGACTAGAATACACACTTTTGTTAGAAACTAATATATTAAATTTGAGTCAACATATATCACTTACATATCACACAAATGTTAGCTGTTAATAATAGGAAAATTGAATGTGGGATATATGATAACTCTATTATATCTCAAGTTTTCAGTAAATCAAAAATATATTTTAAAAAATAAAGTCTATTTAAACAAAAATTAAAAAATAAAATACAGTGGCATCCATTAAATCAGAATAGAACATGATGAAATAATACATTTTAAGTGAAGTTACTGGCACTGTTCTAAGAAGTTAGGTAACAGCAGTGAGTAAAATGAACACAATTCCACCTCTCAATGACCTTCAATTTTTAGGAGGCCAGTTGAAAATAAAAATATATTTGAAATATATAGGACATTTGAAGGTTTTTTCCTATTTTAATAAAGTAAAATAAAGGACAAAAGGGGATAAGTTGTTCTAGGGATGGGGTTGGGGTTGGATTTTGAATAGTCAAGTAAAACAACTTTATTATTTAGACATTATGACCATTTGTTGCACCTAATGAGTTTGGATATACAGAAATGTTTATCAGTAATGTCTAGGACAAAATTGAAAAGTATTCTAGAAATGGAGGTAAATAAGAAAGATAAAAGGATGAGAGCATGATAGAAGTTGATGTCACAGCATGTTCAGGACAACACAAATAGATGTTGGTACTGCAGAAAACAGAACAAGTTGGAGGGAGGAGCAACAGTTAAAATGTTAGGGAAACATTTCGTTTTCTAACTACACACTCTGAATATGGAACTTGAGGTGCTAAACTAACTTTATTAAAACTTTATGGAACTTTATTAAAACTTATATGAGCTTAAATAAAATTGATAGCATCTCTGACCTTACACTATGAAAAAGAAAATTTCAAGCCTCTAAAATGGAATGCAAAGGGTAAATTTAATCTCAAAAACCCCCAAAAATCAGATAATCAAATTTCTCAACCTCAAAATATAAACAGTCTAAAAGTAAAAAGTTTCTGTTACAAAAATAATGAATCAAGCTGAAGTCAAATTATTGAAAATAATTTTCACATATTAAAATATTCAAGCTTTGTAACCAACCAGAACCGTTATGCAACCAGATTGTTATGTAAATTCAGACCAAATAAATGATAAATCAAATTTAATAAAGAATGGATTGTTACAGAAAGAAAAATGTTGATAATAAAAATTGAAATTAAGTAAATATCAGATAAGTATACTGTGGAAAGGTGACACTAAATTAAATGTAAATAACTAACACATTTATAAGAATATATTTACAAAGTTAAAAATATAAAATAATTATGATGTTTATTTATTGTTAAATTTCATAGTAATAGAAACTAAAAATGCTAAATGGAAAACATAGAAAGATTTCTATATAATTTAGAGGGTTTTGGTTTCATTTATCCACTTCTAAAATTTAAATTACAGAACAATAAATCTATACACTAATAACTAACTTAAACAGAAGTTAACAAAGCCATTCCAACTACAATAACATCAAAAAGAATAAGATAATGAAGAATAAATTTAATCAAGGAGACAAAGATCTGTGTACTGAAAATTATAAAATACTGATGAAACTAATTGAAGACAAATGATGGAAAGATATCTCATATTTAATCATATGGATTAAAATAACCACTATTGTTAAAATGTTCCCTTACTCAAAGCAATCTACAGATTCAATGTTATCTCTATCCAATTACAATGGCATTTTACTTAGATATAATGGAAAAGAATCGACCTTAAAATTTATACAGAACCACAAAAGTCCCTGAATAACCAAAGCAATTCTGAGAAAGTACGAAGGTAGAATATCATACATCCTGATTATAAATTACATCACAAAGCTGTAGTAATTAAAACAATGTGGTACTGGCATAAAAACTGACACATAGACACATGGAATGAAATAGAGCCCAGAAATCAACTCACACATTCAGCCTCAATTGGTCTATGACAAGTGCACCAGGAATGCACAATTGGGAAGAATAGTCTCATCAATAAATGATGTTGTGAAAATTGGAATACACGTGCAAACAAATGAAATTCAACCCTTTCATCGTATGCAAAAATCACCCAAAAATGGTTAAAAACTTGAAAGGTTAGACCTGAAACTGTAAAATTCTAGAATAAAACAGGAGGAAAGCGCCTTGATTTTGGTCTTGGCAATAAATTACAGAACAATAAAAGCATAGTCAACAAAAACAAAAATAAACAAATTTAACTGTATCAATTTTTAAAAGTTTCCACATAACAAATAAAGCAATCAATAAAATGAAAACATAACACTATGGAATGGGAGAAAATACTTGAATATTTGTAAAGTGTGTATCTGATGGGGGCTAACTTCCAAAATATGAAAGAAACTCCTGCAACTTAATAGCAAAACAAACAAACAAAAAACCTAAAAATTGTGCAAAGGACCTGAATAAACATGTTTCCAAAGAAGATATACAGATGACCAACAATTATATGAAAAGATGTTCAACCTCACCAAACATTATGCAATGCAAATAAAAACCACAATGGGGTATCACTTCAAACCTGTAAGGATGGCTATTATTAGAAAGTCAAACTATAAAAAGCATTGATGAAGATGTGGACAAAAGTGAATGCTCATACATTGTTAGTAGGATTATAAATTTATACAGCCATTAAAGAAGACTATATGACATTTCCAGAGCTAAAAATAGAATTCTATATAATCTAGCTGTCTGTATATATATCCAGTGGAAATAAAATCAGTATGTCAAAGAAATAGCTACAGTCATGTATGTTAGAGTTATTCACATGCACCAAGATATAGAATCAACCTGTGTCTGTTGACAGACAATTAGATAAAGTAAATGTGACACACACACACACACACATTTCCTTGTTTGTATATACACACACATACAACTATTTGTGTGTGTGTGTATATACAAACAAGGAAATATTTAGCATTTAAATGAAAAAAAAAAATCTATCCTTTGTGACAACATGAAGAGGCCTGAAAGACACTATGCTAAATGAAATAAGTGAGAAACAGAAAGACAAATATTGTATTATTGCACTTATATTTAGAATATTGAAAAGTCAAAATGAGAAACAGAATAGAGTGGTGATTTCCAGGAACTGGGTGTGGGTGTCGGGATGGGGAGATGTTGGTCAAAGGGCGCAAACTTGCAGTTATAAGATGAAAAAATTCTAAAGACAATGTACAGCATAATGACACAGCTGTACATTAAGTCTTTAGAAGTTATTTTCACTCAACATTTAAATTATCCATTTTCTCTTGTTGTAAATTTTGGTTTATTAAGTCCATAATAGTATTTTTCTTCCTCTTTTTTTTAAAAGAGAAGTAGTGGCAGAAATTCTTATTATAAATTATATAATTTGCCTATTTGGTCTCCTGGAGCTGGTGTTATAAGAGTGATAGGAAACGGAGAGGCCTCTTGTAAGTGGCACTCCCATGGTGGGAGTCTGTCTCTTGAAAAATGACAGGTCTGCCTCTAGACAGACCCTTCTCCTGTTCCTACAAATTAATAAAGTTGCCCATAAAACTCTACCTCCAGCTCTGATACCTTAAGTCAAATTCAACTTCATATTTAAATATCTACCATGCTGGTCACATTGGCTCAGGCTGCAATCTCAGCCACTCTGGAGACTGAGGTGAGAGAATTGCTCAAGCCCAGAAATTAGAAACCACCACCCTGGGAAACATAAGGAGACCCCTTATCTAAAATATAATAAATACAAAAATAGCAAAATAAATTTTCTATGAGGCTATTCCATGTCAAATGTGTTTCAACACAAATGTATAATTTTCACCAAATATTTGTGATATCCCTTTCTTCCTGTATTTCTATTTAGAGACACCATTCTTAGCAGGGATTCTGGTTCAAAGTAGATTATTATTGATACATTCATTAGCCTTACACAAACAATTATCACTTTTCTTTATTTTCTGATCACCATGATTTTTGCATTTCTCATTGCATTTCTTAAGAATGTATTTTAGCAGCTAATTCCTGAGAGAATTAGTGGTTAATGTCAATCACCGTTAGTGGTTAATGTCAACCACCATTAGTGGTTAATGTTATAAACTGATTAACTCCCTCATAACTTTTTTAACGTGATTTTCCCTTCAATTCCAAGCTTTAATTGCTATATGACTCTATAAACATCTTATCAACCAAGAATCATATATTTTTGTACCAAAAATGATGCCTTGCAGAGTAGAAAAGATGGAAGAACAGAAGGACAGTGTACCGAAATAATTAAATTGAAGTTTATTATTTAAAGTTACATTAAGTTGAAGTTTATTATTGGTACAATTGTTATAGAAAACTATATGCATCATAGATGCTGAAATTAATTTCATGTATTCCCATCAGCTTCTCAGAACTTTTCATCACAAGGTAGAATGACAGGATGCAACACTTATTCAACTAAATTACTTTTCTAGACATTTTAAAATCATGACTGAATGTTGTTACTTCTCATATTGATAACTTCACTGTAAAATTGGAGTTTACAGATACAAATACAAGTAAGTTGCCCTGAACCATAAAACAAACTTCAGACACTCAACACTTTAGATGTTTATCGTGGTTTCAGTGTTTAATGACACTCTGCAATGTGTCAGCTACGGCAAATCAACATTCTGTCACACAATGGATAAAGTTTTAAGACAAATAGCCAAAAATCATGCATGGATAAATAAGCAAAACTAGCATGACTCATCATTACAACAGACTTTCAATGCAAGAGAAAAGTAGAATGATGGTTACCAGAGGCTGGGAAGGGCAGTAACCAGGGGAGAGAAGAAAAGGTTGTTCAATGGGTCCAAAGTACACTTAGATAGAAGTCGTAAGATCTGGTGTTGAGTAACAGAATAGAGTGACTATTCTTAACAGTAAGTTGCTGCATATTTCAAGGTAACTAAAATAGTGGAATTGCGATGTTCCTAATAGAGAGAAATGATAAATGCTTGAGGTGATGAATGTCTCAATTACCCTGATTTGATCACTACACACTGTATGCTTGTATCAAAATGTCACATGTACCCCATAAATATGTACATCTATTATGTATTCATACTAATTAAAATTTTTAAAATTAATAAAAGAAGAATCTTGGAAAAAGACAGAAGATCAGAATATTCAATTTGAAAAGCACAACAATTAAACTTTGTAAATGAAGTAATTTCATGGGAAACCAAGAAGTTAATAGTTCAGTTTTTTAACTGTTCACATTCTATTCTATTTGAATGCAGTGCAAGTACATCTTAGGTCAATAACAGAAGGAATTATACTCAAACACCTACAGAATACAGGAATTTGAGAAATACTGTCCTTTAATTTCTAAACCATAGCTTAGAGCAACTCTGAAGAAAATAAAATATAATCTACATATGTAATCTGAATTTTTAAAATTTCTCTATAACTAGTAAAAATGTTGGATTCAATTTAAAATGTGCATTTAATTCAATATAGAAATTGTTCAATGGGTAATTAATAAGATATAAATAATGAAATATTTTATATTATTTTTTCACATTGTTTTAAAAATGTATCAGCCTGAGGACCATAGTGAGAACTCATCTCTACAAAAGAATTTAAAAAATTACCTGGGCGTGGTGGCACTTACCTGTAATCCCAGCTATTCAGGAGACTGATGTAAGAGAATCACTTAAGTCTAGAGTTTAAGGTTACTGTGAACTATGGTCACACCACTGCAGCCTGGGAGACAGAATGAGACTCTGTATCTAATAAAAATTTTAAAATAAAAATAAAATGCCTATTGCATATTTTAATATTTAACACTCACTTGAAAGACTTGATCAGTATATAAATTTTATAGATTCATAGTCAAAATTTGTTGATTCATATACCCAATTTGCTGCAAACACAATTAAAAGTTTCCCAATGGCTTAAAGTGCCAGGTTTTTAAAATTTACATTTAAATAAATAAAATGAAAATATAAGGTCCTCTGTTGCCCTAGCCACAGTTCGAGTGGTCCACAGTCACCATTAGTGGACAGCATAAGTTCAGAATAGGTAAACAATGGCTATAAAAAGGTTCATAATACATTCTCATACAAACATTCAAATAATGTTATCTGCAACAAATTTTTATTTTAGAATAATGTGGTACGTGGGTAAGAAATGACATTTGTCACAGATTTTGATTGTTATTTAATCTGGTTTGATATATTTGTGAGTACTTAAAGATTATTAAATGCTGATATATAGTTTTCTTTAGAAGCTGCTTAGTATTAAACAATTTGCAAAACCTAAATTCCCAACATTGAATTTCTCAATATAGCACTGTATATTCTTAAAATTTTGTTTACATTATATGGGAATACACTGTGTACCCATTGTTATTATTTGGTAAAACTTCATTTAAGTGACATTTTATTCAATAGAAATCCTATGAAGCGAAGAATCTTTATTGAGTTTATAGAACAAAATAAAAATTGGAGGTTATGTGAACATCTGTTTTTATACAGAGACAATGTATTGGCATTAAAGTAGAAGTTCTATCTTATTAATTGAGGATAACATTGTGCCATGGGCGTCTTTTATTCTTAGTTTCATGTTATTCTTAGTTTCATACTAAGTTTGAAGAATATAGCTTCAAGGTTACATTTGGACCTAGCAATTTGAGAGGCTGAGGTGGTTGGATTGCTTGAGGCCAGGAGCTTGAGACCAACCTGGGCAACATAGCAAAACTTCTTCTCTGGGGTTTTGGCTAAAAACATAAAAATTAGCCATGCATGCAGGCATGCTCCGGTAATCTCAGCTGCTTGGGAGGCTGAGGTGGGAGGATGCTTGAGTCTAGGAGGCAGAAGTTGCAGTGAGCTGAGATCACACCATTGCATTTCAGCCTGGGAGACTGAAAGAGACCTTGTCTCAAAAAAATTAAATGAAAGAAGGAAGGAAAGAAAGGAAAAAAAAAGAAAGGAAGGAAGGAAGGAAGGAAGGAAGGAAGGAAAGAGAGAGACAAAGAGAGAAAGAAATACATTTGGAAACTTTGTAGAGTAGAAGTGTGTACTAAAGTATTGTTTCTGGAAATATTAGACTTTTGGGTTAAAGCAAAACAAAGCAAAACCTCTTGCTAAAATTTATAAGAAATGTTAGATTTTAAATTCTGTGAATATATCCCTAAGCTCATTTAAGAAAGGGTAAATATCTAGAGACCAAAATCAAAGAGAACACTGAAAGTCTGTAAGGTACTTGATATGGTTGGATTTGTGTCCCCACCCAAATCTCATGTGGAATTGTAATCCACATGAGGAGGGGTCTGGTGGGAGGTGATTGGATCATGAGATGGAATTCCCCCTGGCTATTCTCATGATGGTGAATGAGTGCTCATGAGATCTAGTTGTTTAAAAGTGTGTGGCACCTCCCCTGCCACCCTCTTCCTCCTTCTCCAGCCAGGTAAGACATGCCTTAGTCCACTTCACCTTCTGCCATGATTGTAAGTTTCCTGAGTCCTCTCCAGCTGTGCTTCTTGTACAGCCTGAAGATCTGTGAGTCAATTAAACGTCTCTTCTTTATAAATTACCCAGTCTCTGGAAATTCTTTTTTTTTTATTGTACTTTAGGTTCTGGGGTGCATGTGCAGATCATGCAGGATTGTTGCATAGGTACATACATGGCAAGTTGGTTTACTGCTTTCATCCCCCCATCACCTACATCTGGTATTTCTCCCCTCATTATTCCTCCCCATTATCCCTACCACCCTCCCCATGGAATACTACACAGTCATAAAAATGATGAGTTTGTGTCCTTCATAGGGACATGGATGAATCTGGAAACCATCATTTTCAGCAAACTGACACGAGAACAGAAAACCAAACACCATACATTCTCACTCATAGGTGGGTGTTGAACAATTGGAAATTCTTTATAGCAATGTGAGACTTTACCAAAAACTGTGGCTGCTGTGTGGGACTTTAGCAGGCTTGATTACCAGCTTGGTGGTTTGCAATTGGTCCACACATTCCTTAAAAATCTTTTCAAAATGTGAGGCCTCCCTTCCCCATGAGATAGCTTATTGCCCTGTTTAACTTCTTACCAGTTACCATCATCTCAAATTATTTATATTATCTGTTTATTTACAGTAAAATACACATTATTTGTGGCTTGTCTTATTTATCACTTGATCTTATTACAGAAAAATGAATTCTGAAATGAATTAATGTAGCCGTGTGCTTATAAACACATCTTTATGCATATGCAATAAAATATTAAAAGTTTTGTCTTACTCACAATTAAATATACATCTTTAAATAAATTATATATTTTAGTATGTTATAGGTATACAAACTGTCAATGAACTATATTACAGATAATGCTGCATTTTGATACTGCTGATGTTAATTTGAAAAGTGAATACGAAATACTATTATAAAGATTATAGTTCACTAGGAAAAGTAAAAATAAATGTGAATAACATGGAAAATACCTTTGCCTGTGTTTATACATTGTTTTGCCTACCAAACCTCATATGATTAAATTAACACAACTATCTAAATAATACCGTGACATATTTTATCAGGCAGTAAAGCATCTGGGAAATAGCATTGCATAGATTTGACTCAATGCATTGTCTGTAGACTCTATAGAACAAGGCAATAATTATACTCTATAATTTCACTTTTCTTCCCAATTTATCCTGTTATTATGCCAAGTCCTTTTAGATTTTCTATATAATGAGCTTGCTGTGACAAGCCTCCTTTTGAAACTTAGGCTATAATGCATTTACTGGCTGCACCAGGAAACTTATTTTACTTTCACAGCACTTTTTCTTATTAAAGTGCACATTTGTCTATGGATCCTGCTGGGTGCTATGATTTATGAATATGATTCTGACAGATGACTGTATAGTATTTATATCTGAAAGTGAATTAGCCGTTAGAATAATTATAATGTTAGCATAATTGCAACTTAGGTCTATTTAATAAAATTCCAATTTGAAAATAACTGTTTGAGCTTCACCTCAAAGTGGCTATCTCAGCAAGGAGTCTTTAGCAAATCATAGCATACATTGCTTTGTTAATTTGGTGTCACTCTTAGAAGGCTTTCCAAACCTGCCAAATTTTTCATGTTACAAGATCTTACTACAGGACTTGTCGCTACCCTTTCGGATGCTAGAGGCAAGGCAAAGGCATCCCTACAGCATCGAATGTGGGACCTCCACATTGCTTATCTCTAAGGCATCATTTTGAAAGCATACCCTTCCTCTTCAATCAAGAAAGGCATAGAGATATCGGTAGGAATGGCAGCACAGGAGCTCTGGATTAGAACCTTTCTAGAACTACACAGTGATGACATGATGACTGGAACATAAAGACTATTTATATTGCAGATAGAGTCTCCAAATTCAAAAGAAAGAAAGTGCTTGGGCAATTCTCCTCTATTTATCATAAGATAATACAGAGTTAGTGAAAGACAACAGAGAAGTCATCATATGTTAACAACGGAAATTGGAAGCAAACAAAAAATGCTACTTTTAAAATAAGTGCCACATTTTGTGAAGGAAAGACTGTATTTAAAACAATTGTTTTCATTCAAAAGATATACTAGAAATTGAACTATTAGTAAAACTCACTTTTTTTCTTTTTTTATAATCTTCAAAATCTACTTATTCATCTAATTTAGTATCCTTAATATTTTCCAGGATTATTATTGGAAAGAAAACACTAGATACTATGGCTTCATGAGAGAGAATGGTTTTACAAACTCTCATCAAAAGAATGACAAAGCCAGGTAGACAGTAAGTAGCAAAAACTTTAAACTGCTATATAGAATATATCCATAAAAACAAAATGGTCCTTTAAATGTAAAAGTTTGTGGTCTAAGAGATGATAAATGTAATATAAATTAAAATGAATAAATTTGAATCACTTTCTGCTTTTGAATTTCCTTAACAACAGAAACAAATATGTATACTTAAATCAGAAGTATAATTAACCAATTGAGCTTCAAATACATTTTCTGAGTATACGTATGCCTGATATTTGGAGAACTTTTTTCCAATATGATAATGTTGACTGTCATAAAATCCCTACTTTAAAAAATTGTATATAAATTTATGTGGAGCAAGTGCAACTTTGTTACATATGTGGTGGTCAAGTCAGGAGTTTAGGGTATTTCTCACCTGAATAACGTTCATTGTATTAACTAAGTAATTTCTCCTCATCCACCTCCTCTCACTTCTGCCCTTCCAAGTCTCCGAGATCCATCATCACACTCTCTATATCCAGTTGTACATGTTTCTTAACACCTTCTTATGAATGAGAGCATGTGATATTTGTATTTCTGTAACTTTCATGGTTGCTTTTAATTTTCAGTTTCTCTTCTTCTATTGTTTTCTTCTAAGAAGTATATGCTCTGCCACTAGATGGTGATATAAAGTTAAGACAACTTTATTGTCCCTGTAAAGACAAAAACTCTAAAAAAGTATATAGCCAACAAAGCTAGTTTTAAATGAAAAACTGCATTAATTTGATTTAACTTGAATTAATCTCTCCAAATCTTAACTGATAATTAGGACAAATTCAGACTGTATATTAATTATGTGTTTGTGACTTCGGATTACTCATAGAAATTATATTTTGGAACATTACTTAGTTTGTCTATAAAAATTATACGTATTTATAGTATAGTTGAATTATCCATACCAACATACTGATACTTGAGTGCATAATACTACCAAAGATGGTTCTTCAGCATGAACCAGTTGTAATTACAAAGAGAAACAGATCAAGTTTCAATCAGAACAGCAGAGTGGCCTCACAGCAGATTCTGGTCAAAAACACCTCTTGACAGCCTCTACCCTTTTCTAAGAACAAATGCAGTCTAGGAGTGTGTTACAATATCCTTAGTTCTCTTCCTGCCCACCCTAGGAGATTAGAATACAGTATCAGGCAATAGAAATGAGTGGTAGAAAAAGATATAGCTATATAATTATTAAAAAATGTTTACTGAGAAAAATGTATGTTTTGTGGATTTGTGGGAGGAGAGTTCTGTAAATATTTGTTAAGTCTAGTTGTTCCAGGTCTGAGTTCAAGTCCTGGATATCCTTGTTGATTTTCTATCTCGTTGATCTATGTAATATTGACA